>CM064565.1:4592079-4807582 GCA_032716605.1 Paralithodes platypus | reverse complement strand
CATTAGTTTTGACAGTTGAAGACGTTCAGCCCAATAGTTTGGCGAAGTTAATACCTTTAGATCTAGGATTTCGTTGTCAAATTGTTAGACCTATCGTGCCATTTAGGTGTCGATTTTTTCCTGGCGAGCTATAGCGAGCCTGTAAATTATAAGAGGAACCGGCCAGGACATTTTTTCTGCCGAAAAATGTACAATTTTGTCTTGAGGGGGGGGGGGGGGGTCCCTAGGGGGTGTTTTTCTAAGTTTGAGGGAGGTCTAACGAGGAAACTAAAAAAATAAATGAATTAATAGACCAAGAAAATAGTCACTAACCCCTTAAACATCCCCCAATGTCCCCGCACCCCTCAGCATCCACTATACCCTGTACATTATAGGTTGGCTAAATATCCTGACCTATATCCTCTGTAACTAGAAAAGGGTTAGAGCAAATGGGCCGTAAATTTCCCCACCTATTCCCAAGCCGACTGTTCCCAAATGGTAAAAAATATAAGGGCAATTGACCTCTTGCGAGTTTCAGGCTATAGGGAAGTTGGAGCCGTAAACATCGATATTAAGCAGAAATACAATACTAATTTAAGTTTCTGATGGATAAAATGGTATGTTGAATTGGGTTTTATGTATTTATATATGTACTTCGACCATATTTTAGTTGTAAATTCTGTTAAATATCGTTGTCTACAGCTCCAACTTCCTTATAGAACAAAACTCGCAAGTCGGCTTAGGAAGGATGTATGGTAGCTACAAGGGATTACTTGAGATAGTCTGTAGCCTTTTAATTAATAGATGTTCTTCCTAAGCTGAGTCAAATAGTTTACTACAATATAATAAAAATGGATGTGACCCATAATGAATGAATAATTACTTTAAAATCGCGATAACGAAAATATATCACCCCCAATCCTTATTATATCGCTTATTATAACTCCCCATACCACCTAACATGTCATACCGCCCGAGAACAGCCCTCCCTCAACAGCAACCTCATAAGCTCGGCGAGTTCCTGTGTGTGTGTGTGTTTGTATGTGTGTGTTCTTGGGCATGACGTCACAGGGGGCGGGGCTAATGTGCCTCGGGGATGTTCAAAAACTCGTGGTAATATTTATCACTTTCACACTCTCTCTCTCTCTCTCTCTCTCTCACTATCTCGGGACTTATAAGTAATGCCAGTCAACAATATAATAACTCGTTTAATACATATAGGGAAGTAGTGGACAACTTCTTCCATTATATATTGCAACATATGCACCTGGAAGATGATATGTATTAGGGATTTGTTACGTCAACGATTTTTGACTGGCTACAGCTGGTCGAATTTTTACCGGGACTTAATTTAACATAAAGTAGAAATGCTAGATTTATACTATAACTAAGAGCATTGGCGAATATAATAGAACATCCTCAACAATCCTGTCTATAATAATAAACCCACTGAAAAGGGTTTAATCTCACACGCAGACAAAGAACAACAAATATTTCGACTTGTAGCCTACGTCTTACAGGTGTAGTTGCCAATGTCTAATTCACGAAACAAAAGCGAACACAAAGCATATATAACACAGAAACCTATGACCGCGTAACTTAGCCTAGTCTAACTTACTCTAAACTATACTGTGTTCAAACTAATATAGCCAGTAAATTATATAAAAGATCATAGAATAGATATTGTAATGATAAAATAAATATTCTAACTAGCTACTCACCCCTCCCTTGGCCCCCTCTGATCCCTTCACCCCTTTCCCATTCTCTAAAACTCTGGATACATTTTTGATAATAGATGGCGTAGGCATTCACTTTCCAAGAATTCATTCGATTTTGCCGTTTCCTCATAAGCTAGGCTACCCTTGATTTCGCTAGTATTTCATTTGTAGCTACATCAGTATAAATCCTCGATTTCTGAAGCAAACTATACTTTATTTTTTTCCCAGCTGATGTTAAATTGAATCCCTTAGTAGCTGATTTCTCGATAATTAATGGAACTATATGAAACTACTATAGCTGTGTGTCGTATTAATGCCAAGTTTTCATAATTAACATATTTCACTACAAAATCTACCTTATAGCTGAGTAATAAAGATAGAAACATGGCAATTTACCCTCAGCTGGAAAAAAATTGACTATAGTATGTCTTTATACAACTTTATTATTATTTATAAGCTAAGTCAATGGAGAAAGGCTATACTTAATTCTGGTCAATTGCCATCGCCCCCACACACCCTACAAACACACACACACATACAGAGACACATACACACAAGTATACACACATACAGAGCCACATACACACACATAGACATACACACACACAAGATTACACACACACTGGCATGCTCACTCACAGGCATACAAACATACAGATGCATACACACACAAGCCTACACTCAAACCTACTGGTCACCTTCGGGTGAAACTGGTACCGTAGTGAGAATGGTACCGTACAGATTAAACCTAAGCCTTCGTTTCCAAATGTCGCCAATTGGCTAAAATACAGACTACACACATATCCACAGCCATTCCAACGATACATAAACACTTAACATGCATTTCACGCAAATACATTCCCAGTTAAGGAGGCGCGATAATAATGAGCTTAGCTCCCATTGCGTGGATTCCCCTTGACGAACAAGTGAGTGAATAACATACACACGCACACAGCGGCGCCAAGCTGTCTGCGTTGACACTGTCCTCATCGTCTGTGATTTAGGCCTATTCAAAAGTGTTGAGTGCTGAATTTTATCGGCCATTTTGAGTATCCCGAGTACGAATCCCGGGAGGACCATAATATGCTTTCATTAGTTTATTCAAGTACATTGGGGTTTGTAATTGATGATTAATGTTAAGAACTGGATGTTACTTAATTCTTAGGTTCAGGAACTAATGTATAGCGAGGCCGGTCCTTAATTGGCCCCATTCGTTCTTTCCTCTCACTAAAACATTACGCTTTCCATAATGCAGTTGGGCCTGAGTACATGATTAGATTGATATCCAAAATTCAAAAATGGATATTAATCGTGATCGTGTACTCAACCTTTAACTGTGTTGGTGGTGTAGTGGTTAAAATGTTTATGTTCTGGGTGTGGCGTCCCGAATTGGAATCCCGGGAGGACCATATGCTTTCATTAGTTTATTAAGTACATTGGGGTTGTAATTGCTGATTAATGTTAAGAACGGGGTGTTACTTATCCGAGTGTACCATGGTTAGATCTACAGTATACCCTGTTCCAAGTAAGTAGGCCAAAACATCTGTTTAATTGAATTATAGTTACATTTACACGATTTTATAAAGCTTAGGAAGGACATATGTTCGCTAAATGGATTAATTGGGGTAGTCTGTACTACTTTGTAGTCTTTTAAGGGGGCCCACCTTGTTTTTTTTTTTCTCTCTCTCTCTCTCTGGGTTGTAGGCTATTCATTAGGCCCCATTCAGCCTACTGTTTTAAGACGTTTACCCTCATTCAGATGTTGATTTTTTCCTGGAGAGCGGCAGCGAGCCAGCATTTTTGTTTTATAATGTTTTTGTCAGCATGCTAAATTTGTATATTTTTAGATAGAAAAATTTCTCCGGCGAAGCCGGATTTCTCCATTCAATGCTGGCTCGCTAGGCATAAATCGACACCTAGATGGGGATAAGCGTCTTAAAACAGTAGGCTGAATGGGGCCAAATGGATACAAGCCAGAGAAAGAGAGAAATGGAGAGAAAAAAGGCAGGTAACCCCCCCCCCCCCTGCTATATTCGCTGTAGTAATTTCGTATCTAAGACCATGAGTGTAATAATATGGTTAATTATAGGCCTATATAAATGTAATTGTAGCATCCCGTATTTTGCATATATTTCTGTAATTGACCACTTGCGAGTTTCAGGCTAGAAGGAAGTTGGAGCCGTAAACATCGATACTAAGCAGAAATACATTAATAATATATGTTTATGGTGGATAACAAATATGATTGATTTGGTTTTATGTATTTATATATGTACTACAACCGTATTTTAGTTGTTAATTCTGCTAAATATCGATGTATGTGGCTCCAACTTCCTTATAGCCTGAAACTCAAGTGGTCAAATTACTTTATTTGCGATATTTATGAAAGAATTGTAATACCAGGGTTGACATTTTTTCGAAAGTTCTTTTGGTTGCGTTCAGGGATATATCTTTTATTGGTTATATTTTAGTTACGTAATTGGTATCCTACATACTGTATATATCATCTGTACCTATTGCTTTAATTTTGTAATAAGGTCTGCTGTATTTTAATCGACGTATAAACTGAGATATTAGAAATTAATTTGATTTGCAAGATTAAGTGTCTGCGAAATTATGGTACGTAAGGTAAAAAATTAATGGCACGCTAGTAAGTATTAATTAACATATAAATAGCTCCATTAAAACCCTATATTAGGGCTCTAGGGAGATGTTTAATGTATTCTATGACGTTCTAGGTAGTTATGGAACATCTGACAGACATTATTATGCGACCGAGACTGTGTGAGACAATAAAGTAATCCAGGACAAGTATTTTGAGCCCTACTGTATAAGCGCGCGCATCTACATTTACCAGGATGACAAACTGGAGCACATTGGTATACGAGAAAGAATACACACGGTTTTATCCTAAATTGCATTGTTTTGGTAATTATATCACTTCCAAGTTAAGTGAAGAACATGGATTTGTCGTAATATGTTCATTAATAATGAATACATTGGATGGGACTAGCTATTTCAGGATTAGTAATGAATTGTCTTTGGTTTGCCAGCCTGGGTTGGGAGGGGAGGGATAAACCAGAATATCAAACTTAATCAAATTGTTATATACAAATAATACAAGCTATAGTGTAGCCTACATGAAATTTCTTTGTTTTGGGTTTATTATCGCTTCCAGGTGAACTGTAGAGGATGAGTTTACCTTTAATGTTTAATTATAGTTAATTACTAGGTTGGGACTCGAATTTTAGGATTAGTAATAACTAGTGTTTGGTGTGTCAGCCTAGGGGTGGGGGGCTTATACAGGAAATTTAGCAAGAACATTATTTCACCCTCATTCTCCTTCCTTAGCTTTTACAGAATAATCAAGTTAGTTGAACAAATTCCCACAGATCCTACCTAAGTTGCATACAATCGTCTAATGATAAGCAACACTGCTAAGGCGTCAAATCAAAGGGTTAAGTGGAAGGAGCGAATTTCCAAAAGTCAATCAACTGTGCTAGACTGATAGGCGCCAATTTTTGTGCGCGCCGCGCCGAGAGGATGGGGGGCGTTATCAAGATGTCAAACTGGGCAAAATGATATACGGGAAGGAATAGGCTACAAGCAAATGTTCATGGAATTACATTGTTTTGGTAATTTTGTTCACTTCTAAGATCATAATTAGAGCTATATGAGCTTAATTTTAACTGTATTATATATATTGATAAGAAGGGATTTTATTTTAGGACTAGTAATTAATAGTGTTAAGTTTGTCAGCCTGGTATGGTACAGGTAATTTCCCGGGAACTTAAAAATGACACATACGTTACGTAGGTTACTTACACACACACACACATGAACTGACCATCTCACAGACACACATGCACGACACACATGCACACACATCATTCCATTCTAAAGACCCTGTGTGCCTACTTTTCTCACAGTAGAATGCATAAGAATTATTTGTTTATAATTATGTTATCAGTCCACTTTCATTCTCTGTCTGTCTGTCTCTCTCTCTCTCTCTCTCCTACTTTGTTGTCCGATTTATTTGTCTACTATAAAACTGTCCCTGAGTCTATCAGTATTCAGGCCGGACCACCTAGTAGGGACCTCAGAGTATGTGTGGTTTGAGCATCTGTTTAACTCTGTGTAACTCTCTCATATATATAGCACACATTTTTGATAACTTAACCCCTTCTGTACCGGCGACGTCTTTTTTCATATTATTCTAGCTACATTTAGACGATTTTGTGCCGTTTAAGAAGGATCTGTGGTAGTAAAAAGTTCGAAGCCTGTTGATTACTGGAAGCCCCTTTTTAAGTTGAATAAAATCGTCTAATAGTAGCCAGAATAATATTAAAAAGACGTCCCCGGTACAGAAGGGGTTAACAAGTTCAAAATGTTAATACCTTTAAAATTACGCAAATAAAAAGTTCCTTCTCTGCCATTAACCTCCCCCTACCTACCACCTCACATGTAAACTCGTATCCATTGACCATACAACCCAGCACATCCTGCCACCCAATGGCAGCCCTCTGTGGGACCCCAAGCACCATCCATGACTATATCTCATCTTACGTTGTTGAAATTCCGATTTATTTATTATTTTTTATATGTTTAGGCCTAGGTTCATAAAATATTGTATTCATATAACTAGATCCTATCCACCAACCCCTTAACTCCCCCACACAACCTTGCATTTTATGCCACCCAAGAGCAGCCCTCTCTGGAAACAGCTACCCCATAAGCTCAACGAGTTCCTGGGTGTGTGTGTGTAAGTGTAAGTGTGTGTGTGTACGCACGTATGTATGTGTGTTCTTGGGCATGACGTCACTGAGGAGGGCGGGGCAGATGTGCCACGGGAATGTTCAAAAACTCTTGGTAATATTAATCACTATCTCGGGCCTTTATTTATGCCTACCAGCTATCTAATAATTCATTTAGACACATACAGGGAAGTATTGGACATCTCTTTGCAATATATACAACTAAAATTTTGTTTAAAAGACGATATTTTGAGTCAGTTGGTACAACGAAGTACGTAATCAACTTTTTGACTGGCTACAGCTGACGATTTTTACCTGGTAATTAATTTAACGTTAACTAGAAATACTCAATTTCTTCCATATCTGAAAGCATAGACGAATATTGTAGATCATCCTTAACAAACCTGTCTATATCAATAAACCCACAAAATACAATTTAATCACATATGCAGAAAAAGAACTACCAATATTTCGATTTTTTCGTAATGCCGATAAAGTTGCCAAGGTCTAATTCTCGTAACCAAAGCGATAACCAAGGCACCAAGCAAATATAACAGAAACATAGTCTGTGTATCCTAGCCTAGTCTAATTTACTCTAAACTATACTGGGTTTAATCTAACATAGCCAGGCAATGCTATCAAGAACCATATAAGGATAATATTAATAATATATCGATAATATTAATATAAGATCTGGCTACTCACCCTCCCTCTACCAAAACTCAGAAATTTTTGCTAACAGATGGCGTAGGCATTCACTTCTGATGTATTTACTGGAATTTGCCGTTTCCTCATATACTAGACTACTCGTGATTTCGTAAGCATTTATTTTGGAACTATATCACCAATCCTTAAGTTTTGAAGGTAATTACTATACTGTATATAGATTCCTGGGGGGTCTTTATTTAACTATCTTCATTATTCTGTATAAGCTAAGGAAGTAGAAATATGAAATAATTAATTCGTGTTCAATTGCAATCGCCCACAAAAGAACTAGCCAATATAGTCTTTCATTCTACGTCACGGAAAGTTACCAAATGCTAAATGTTAGAACCTATAGATATATCTAATTAAGAGTTTATTACCCTTTTCGATAACAAGATACCGTACTCAGTATGTTATCTAGTGAGCTAAACTTCCAACTAATGAATTTGGCAAAGTAAAAGACGTATGGTTTAAGATATTTTGTGATGGGGGCATCGGGTGTTAATTACGACGTGGCAACTATGGCGCGGGTTGAGAGAGAGAGAGAGAGAGAGAGAGAGAGAGACAGGGAGGGGGGGGGGGGGGGCAGAGAGAGAGAAAATTAAAAGGGGCCCATTTCGTATATTTATTCATCGTACAACAGCCTGCCATTCCATTAGGTTGCTTTTAATAACTAACTTGCTTTCATTATACATACAATAGGTTACAGTAATTTAGACTAGGGTAGGAGATCGCGGAGGGTATACTTATTGATAACAAAAATGCATATAGCCTAATCGGCTTTGGTACTTGGTGACTCAACTAGGCTGAATATTAACGTGCTTTAATTTTAGCTACCAACACTTTTTTTTCTATTCTGTTCATAATAATAATTGTATTACTATAGTGTACTGTGTTACTGTATGAATAAAGTGCAAGGGTAATAATTTCTTGAGTCTTTATACATATAGGAAGCAGTTACTGTCTATTTTAATCATGTGTTGCAGTAGTAATGTTAGTGTATCTCTAAATATAGTGTCAGTTAATTTACCTATAGGAGCGATCCACATCCCCTACACACACACACACACACACACACAAACATACATAGACATAGATACACAGGCATACATACACACACACATACATAGGCAAACAGTAACGGTGAAACAGTATTATCAGACTTTCTTCTATTCAACTGCTGAGCTCTGGAACTCTCTCCCAGAATCAGTTTTTCCCTCTTTCTATGACTTAAATTGTTTCAAACTCCGTGTGTCCAGGTATTTTGGCTCGAACGTCCCTTGATTTTGTCTCTGTCACTCTTTCAACTCTGGGGGAGGCACTCGGTACAGGCAGTTCTGCCTTTTGTCTCCCTCACTCACATAAAAAAGAAACACACACAGGCATACACACACACATTCAGCTACATACATAGGCATACAGGCATACATAGGCTACAGGGAGAGAGAGAGAGAGAGAGACTTCGTACACAGTGACGCCAAGCTGTCTGCATTGACACTTTCCCACAAAGCTCTGCTTACTTTGATATAAAATCGTTTATATAGCCAGAATAAAATTTAAAAATAAGTCAAACCCGATTTCGGGGTAAGCCAATATGTTATAGCTTAGGTAGTTGATACCATTGGGCGGTAGGTGTGTACTATTAAATATGCTAACTCTTTATATATTTAATATTGATGTCCTCTAACATTGTCTCTATAATTCATTAGCTGGTACATCCTGCCACCCAAGGGCAGCCCTCTGTGGGTCCCCAAGCACCATCCATATCTCTCATCTTACGTGGTTGAAATTCATATATATTTATTGGGTCCATAACATATTATTATATAACTAGGCTATAACTTGATCCTATCAACCAACCCTCAACTCCCCTGTGCATGTTATTCCGCCCGAGAGCAGCCCTCTCTGGAAACTGTAACCCCATAAGCTCAGCGGGTTCCCGAGTGTACGTACGTATGTGTGTGTGTTGGTTTGTATGTGCGTATGTGTGTGTGTTCTTGGGCATGACGTCACTGAGGGGGCGGGGCTAAAGTGCTGCGGAGATGTTCAAAAACTCGTGGTAATATTAATCACTATCTCTCACTATCTCGTGACTTTATTAACGCCTGCCAGATATATAATAACTCATTTAAATACATACAGGGAAGTATTGGACAACTCTTTTCTATATATACATGTAAAATGGTGTTTAAAAGACGATATTTTGAGTTAGTTGGTACGAGGAAGTATGTCTTCGGCTTTTTGACTGGCTACAGCTGGCGATTTTTACCAGGAATTAAATTTAACATTAAATATAAATACTCGCTTTCTTCTATATCCGACAGCATAGACGAATATTGTAAAGCATCCTTAACAAACTTGTCTACATCAATAAACCCACAAAATACAATTTAAGTACATATGCAGAAAAAGAACTACCAATATTGCGACTTTTACGTCATACAGGGGGCAGTTGCCAAGGTCTAATTCGTTTAGTAAATAGGAATCCAAACATAATATAAGATAATACATATGTTTGTGTATCCTAACCTAGTCTAGCTTACTTTAAACTATACCTTGTTTAATTTAATATAGGTAGTTATCG
This sequence comes from Paralithodes platypus, assembly GCA_032716605.1. Lineage (NCBI taxonomy): Eukaryota > Metazoa > Arthropoda > Malacostraca > Decapoda > Lithodidae > Paralithodes > Paralithodes platypus. The sequence continues at coordinate 4,797,842 of CM064565.1, read as the reverse complement.
ATAATAAAGCCCTTATTATGTTCCTTAGGAGAAATGTTAGATAATGGGTTGCATAATATGGCAACTCACCCCTCCCTTGCTACCTACCTACCCCCATATCCAAACATTTGTGTTAATAGATGGCGCGAGAGTTCACTTTTCTTTATTTAACCCCTTCTGTACCGGTGACGTATTTTGTATTTGGTTTCAGCTACATGTATACGATTATATGAACAGCTTAGGAAGGATATATGGTAGCTAAAAGGATTAATTGAGATATTCTGTAGCCTTTTCATGGGTAGACATCCTTCTCAAGCTTAAAAATATCGTAGGTGCCAGAATATAATGAAAAGGACGTCACCGGTACTGAAGGGGTTAAACTAATGCTAGGGTTTTTGTGATTTCGCTGGCATTAAATTTAGAGCTGAATCAGAATAATACTCAATTTCTGAAGTAAATTACTATGTCTGCAATAACGGGAGATCTTTATGCAACTAACTGTATTATTATTTATAAGTTTAGACAAGATAAAGGCCTATAAATTATTAGTGTTCATTTGCATTCGCCCTCTAAAGAACTTAGCAATATCCGCATTCATATTACGTCACGAAAAGTTGCCAAATACTAAATTGTATTACCCATAGATATATCCAAGTGCTTAATCTACTCACGAATGCATTACACTAACATATTCCTAAACAAAATGCTTAGGTTAGGATATAGTTTTCTAAACTGGAAACTACTTGATTCAGAAATAAAAAGTATGAATAATTTATAAGAATAATTCAGACAAGATTAAATACAATATTGTAGCCTATACGTATATATATAAAAAACTCATAACAAAATTTCTTGGTAAGCCAATTAATATGAAATAGCTAAGTAGTAGATACCATTGGGCGGTTGGTTTATAATATTAAATATGCTAACTCTTCATATAGGCCTATTTAATATTGATGTCCTCTAACATTGTCTCTATAATTCATTAGCTAGCACATCCTGCCACCCAAGGGCAGCCCTCTGTGGGTCCCCAAGCACCATCCATATTTCCCATCTTACGTGGTTGAAATTCTGATTTATTTGTTCATTGTTATTTAATTGGTTTCATACAACATTATTATAGTCCTATAACTTGATAATTTCCAGCAACCCCTTAACTCTCCTTCCATACCGGCGATATATTTTTAATTTGATTTCAGCCACATTTAGACAATATTATGAAGCGTAGGAAGGATTATGAGGTAGCTAAAATGATTAATTCAGGTAGTTTTTAGACTCTTAATTGGTAGACGTCCTTCCTAAGCTGAATAACATTATCTAAATGTAGCTGAAATAAAATACAAAATACAACCTCGCATGTTATTCCGCCCGAGAGCAGCCCTTTCTGGAAACAGCAACCGGCCCATAAGCTCAGCGAGTTCCCGAGTGTGAGTACGTATGTGTGTGTGTGTTGGTTTGTATGTGTGTGTGAGTTCTTTGGCATGACGTCACTGAGGGGGCGGGGTTAATGTGCCGCGGGGATGTTCAAAAACTCGTGGTAATACTTATCACTATCTCGTAACTTAATTAATGCCTGCCATCTATATAATAACTCATTTAGATACACACAGGGAAGTATTGGACAACTCTTTGCTTTATATATATATCTAAAATATTGTTTAAAAGATGATATTTTGAGGCAGTTGGTACAACGAAGTACGTGATCAGCTTTTTGACTGGCTACAGCCGACGATTTTTACCAGGAATTAAATTTAAATATAAATACTCGCTTTCTTCTATATCTGACAGCATAGACGAATATTGTAAAACATCCTTAACAAACTTGTCTATATCAGTAAACCCACAAAATACAATTTAAGTACATATGCAGAAAAAGAACTACCAATATTGCGACTTTTACGTCTTACAGGGGGCAGTTGCCAAGGTCTAATTCGTGTAGTAAATAGGAATCCAAACATATATAAGATAATACATATGTTTGTGTATCATAGCCTAGTCTAACTTACTTTAAACTATACCTTGTTTAATTTAATATATCTAGTTATCGATAATAAAGCCCTTATTAGGAGAAATATTAGATAATGGGTTGCATAATATAGCAACTCGCCCCTCCCTTGCTACCTACCTACCCTCATATCCAAACATTTTTGTTAATAGATGGCGCGAGTTCTTTTCTTTATTTAACCCCTTCTGTACCGGTGACGTATTTTGTATTTGGTTTCAGCTACATGTATACGATTATATGAACAGCTTAGGAAGGATATATGGTAGCTAAAAGGATTAATTGAGATAGTCTGTAGCCTTTTCATGGGTAGACATCCTTCCCAAGCTTAATAATATCGTCTAATAGGTGCCAGAATATAATGAAAAGGACGTCACCGGTACTGAAGGGGTTAAACTAATGCTAGTGTTTTCGTGATTTCGCTGGCATTAAATTTAGAGCTGAATCAGAATAATACTCAATTTCTGAAGCAAATTACTATGTCTGCAATAACGGGAGATCTTTATGCAACTAAATGTATTATTATTTATAAGTTTAGACAAGATAAGGCCTATAAATTATTAGTGTTCATTTGCATTCGCCCTCTAAAGAACTTACCAATATCCGCATGCATATTACGTCACGAAAAGTCGCCAAATACTAAATTGTATTACCCATAGATATATCCAAGTGCTTAATCTACTCACGAATGCATTACACTAACATATTCCTAAACAAAATGCTTAGGTTAGGATATAGTTTTCTAAACTGGAAACTACTTGATTCAGAAATAAAAAGTATGAATAATTTATAAGAATAATTCAGACAAGATTAAATACAATATTGTAGCCTATATATATAGGCTATATTATATACAGAGAGAGGGAGAGAGACAGTGGCGCCAAGTTGTCTGCATTGACACTCCCGCAGATCTCTGCTTACGTTGATAAAAATCGTTTATATAGCCAGAATAAATAAATAAATAAATGGTACATCCTGCCACCCAAGGGCAGCCCTCTGTGGGTCCCAAGCACTCTCCATATCTCTCTTCTTATGTAGTTGAAATTCCTATCTATTTATTTTTATATTATTGGGTTCATTAAACCTTACTCATATTCCTATAACTTTATCTTTTTCACCAACCCTTAACTCCCCCACACAACCTTGCATGTTATGCTGCCCGAGAGCAGCCCTCTCTGGAAACAGCAACCCTATAAGCTCAGCGAGTTCTTGTGTGTATGTGTATGTGTATACGTATGTATGCGTGTTCTTGGGCATGACGTCACTGAAGGGGGGGGGGGGGTAAAGTGCCTGGAGGAGGTTCAAAAGTTTGTTTCCATAATTCATCACTATCTCGGGACTTGATAATACCTGCCAGCTATCTAATAACTGAATAAGATACATACATGGAAGTATTGGACAACTATTTGCTTTATATACATCAAAAATGGTGTTTAAAAGATGATATTTTGAGTCAGTTGGTACGAGGGAGTACTTCGTCGGCTTTTTGACTGGCTACAGCTGGTGATTTTTACCAGGATATTAATTTAACATTAACTAGAAATACCAGAGTTCTTCTATATCTGAAAGCATGGACGAATATTGTAGAGCACCTTAACAAACTTGTCTATATCAATAAACCCACAAAATACAATTTAATCACATATGCAGAAAAAGAACTACCAATATTTCGATTTTTCCGTCATGCCGATAAAGTTGCCAAGGTCTAATTTTCGTAACCAAAGCGAAAACCAAGCATATATAACATAGAAAGATAGTCCGTGTATCCTAGCCCAGTCTAACTTACTCTAAATTATACTATGGTTATACTAATATGGCCAGTAAATTATAGTAAAGACCATAGGGGGAGATATTATATACGATAAAATATATATACTAACTACTCACGCCTTCCTTGGTTCCTTCTCCCATCACCCTCTTCCCATTCTCTAAACCCTGGACACATTTTTGCTAATAGAAGGCGTCAGCGTTCACTTTCCAAGAATTAATTCGAATTTGCCGTCTCATAATAAGCTAGGCTACTCGTGATTTCGCAGATATTTAATTTAGAGCTGCATCAGCGATTTCTGAAGCAAACTAGTATATCTGGATTCTGGAATCATGCGATATCTGTTAATGAACTATCTTGATTATTATTTACAAGTCAAGACATTAGGAAAAGGCTGTAATTTAATTGTGTTCGTTTTCAAATCGCCCCCAAAAGAACTAGCCAATATGTCCATTCATCTTGCGTTAGGTAGTTGCCTAATATAGAATTCTAGAACCCATCGATATATCCAAGCACTTAATCTATTAACGTGTATATCCCACTAACATATCCGTTAACAAATGCTAAATATAGGAATATAGAGTCCTAACCTAGGAACTATTTAATTCAGCAAGACAAACTCGAGAGGTCAAGGAAATTTTGTGATGGGGGCAATGAGTATTAAAGTAAGATGTGGCAACTATGGCGCGGGTTGAGAGAGAGAGAGAGAATGTCGGGAAGGGGGGGAATAGGGGATGGGATGACCAAATCGTATATTCATGAAGCAATAACCTACCATTCTATTAGGTTGCTTTCAATAAATTAATATTATTATACATACAATAGGCTACAGTAATTTATACTAGGGTAGGTTATAGGTTATGTAGTAGGGTTTATCTATTGTTAAAAACATTATACGTAGCCTACTTGGTGACTACTGGGCTTAATATTAACAGGGTATATTTTTCACTACCATCCATGCTTTCTCTGTTCTGTTAATTGTTATAGTTATAATAGTATGGTATTTGTGTTATTGTATGAATCAAGTGACTTATGCAAGGATAGTAATTTATTGAGGTTTTGTAGGATAGACATAATTTACGTGTTGCATTAGTAATGTTAGTGAAGGTCTAAACATAGTGTCCGCTAATATTACTTACAGGAAGCCCCTCACACCCATTCCCACGCCACACACACACGCACACACAGATACATACAGAGACATGACTGTACACAAGCACACACACATACACTGGCATGCTCACTCACAGGCATACACACACAGAGAGACACATACACACAATACGAAACTCAAAACTGAATTTCGGGATGAGCCAATAGGATATGGTTAAGTAGTAGATACCATTGGGCGGTTGGTATGAAATATTAACCCCTTCTGTACCAGTGACGTCTTTTTCATCTTATCCTGGCTATTATTAGACGATTTTATTCAATTTAAAAAGCGTCTCCAGCAATTAAAAGGCTTTGAACTATCTCACTTAACCCTTTTTACTACCACGGATGCTGCTTAAACTGCATACAATTATTTAAATACAGCTAGAATATAATTATAGTCCAGCCAATCTTAACTGGCAGTTTTACCCGCGGTTAATTATTGACCGCGGGTAAAACTGCCAGTTAAGATTGGCTGGACTATAGAAAGGACGTCGCCAGTAGAGAAGGGGTTAAATATGCTCACTCTTCATATAATAAATATTGATGTCATCTATCATTGTCTCTAGAATTAATTAGCTAGAACACACATCCTGCCACCCAAGATCAGCCCTCTGTGGGTCCCCAAGCACCATCCATATCTCCCATCTTACGTGGCTGAAATTCGGATTTATTTATTCATTGTTATTTAATTGGGTTCATACATTATTATAGTCCTATAACTTGATAATTTCCACCAACTTCCCTTCCATACCGGCGATGTATTTTTAATTTGATTCCAGCTACATTTAGACCATATTATGGAGCTTAAGGTACGAGGTAGCTAAAATTATTAATTCAGGTAGTTTTTAAACTCTTAATTGGTAGACGTCCTTCCTAAGCTGAATAACATTGTGTAAATGTAGCTGAAATAAAATACAAAATACGTCGCATGTTATTCCGCCCGAGAGCAACCCCCATAAGCTCGGCGAGTTCCTGAGTGTACGTACGTACAGTATGTGTGTGTGTTGGTTTGTATGTTCGTATGTGTGTGTGAGCTTTTGGGCATGACATCACTGAGGGGGCGGGGCTAATGTGCCACGGGGATGTTCAAAAACTCGTGGTCATATTTATCACTATCTCGTAACTTAATTAATGTCTGCCAATAATTTAATACCTCACTTAGATACATACAGGTAAGTATTGGACAACTCTTTGCTTCATACATTATCTATAAAGTTGTTAAAATATGATATTTTGAGTCAGTTGGTACGAGAAAGAATGTCATCGGCTTTTTGACGGGCTACAGCTGGTGTTTTTTGCTGGGAATTTATTATAGCGTTAAATAGAAACGGGCGCTTTCTGCAAAATTTAAAAGCATGGACGAATATTGTAGAACATGCTTAATAAGCCTGCATATTTCAATTAACCGACAGCATAAGGTTTAATCAATAATGCAGAACAAAAACTACCAATATTGCGACTAAGGGAGGGGGGAGGGGAGAGAAGTTCTGGTTCAGTGTTTACGGGATTTCGTAGTAGGCGGATGTGCGTCGGCGTTGGTCCGCGAAGGCGATAAACTCTGTGTATTACATTGGATGCTGTTATTTCTCTACCATATCGAAATAAGGTTAGTAATAGTGAAGCATCTAAGGTATATACTGTCCTGCAATGTTTGGTATTTTAGCCATATATTCTCGACTTAGGGCCTATTTACTCTGCTTTTAATCGCTTCTGTACCAATGACGTCATGGTTGATTCTAATATTTCATCTTATTCCCGTACTCTGATACTACGTAGTGCCTCCACCTCTCCTTGGGCCTACTGTTTTTTCGGTAGAATTTTTCCAAAGGGACACGCATTTGACAGGTGCCACCAAGGATTCAATACATATTTGTTTTCGGTTTCCACGCATCTAACACCAAGCTACACCCTGTTCTGGGGTACGAAACACTAAAGAAAAAATGGGGACACTTTAATATTAATACTATAGCCGAAGACGAAATATAAAGATAACTGGAAAGGTTGCGTTCCCAGGAGTAACGTTGATCCTGTGTTGACATAGGCTAGCACTCGAGGTTATAGTAGGCTAGGCTACTTCACGCATCTAACTAATTTCCCAATATTGGCGGTTCAATTAAAATTTAGGCCGCGAAATACACTATGTGTTGAGGGGGGGGGGGGGGGGTCTTCCCCCCCACCCCCAGACTTTTGTCATCGTCATATAGCCTATATGGCCAGCTGGGGGCAAACAGAAAAAAAAACTCAAACGTATAACTAACGTCCGTTTATAAACAGACGATCGGAAGAGGCGGTCAACTTCTGATTTTCGGCTCAAACTCGCTTCTTTTTTCTCGTCGAAAACCACAATAAAACGTTATTAAATCGTTTCCATTACTAGTAACATACCAGAAAAGGGTGTAGGTTGTTGATGGAGGCGTGGAAACCTAAATTAAATATCCAATAAATTCGTGGTGGACTGGTGGTACCTGTCAAATGCGTGACCCTTTAGTAAAATTCTACCCTTTCTCCATCTCCTCTAATTTTTGCCTGCCCACCTTCTCTCCTCTCAAATGGTATATATCCTCCTTCTTCTCCACCTCTCCTTGGGCCTACTGTTTTTCCCTACTCTAGGCTACTCTATACCTGCTCGGCTAGGGTGGCCATTTCTAAATTTCCAAAAAGGAGGACACTGTACGATCGGCCCGTAGACATGTGTTATACCACCCCAAATATATATCTATCTACCATAGACCTAATAGGCATATGAATAGAGTCAACACTGTAGGCTACTTAACGCCATGTTTTATATTATATTATTAGGTCTAGGGGATGTTTTCCAAAGCGGTTTAATTCTAGTTTCGCTTTCACAACATACTCATAAATTTCTATGGCTACTTTAGAGTTGTCATATACCATACTTAATTCCTATATATGTCCAAAGCGGCGGAAATGCATTATAAGGAATTATACCTACTGTAAAACAAAATAATATTTCTCCCCATATGCGGCACCATAGCTATTACATAATACTAGGTTAGGTTAGGTAAGGTTGTTAGGTTAGGCTAATGTCGTTAATGTAGTTTATTATCATTATATTACGTCTTTTACCCAGCAATTTCCCTGATCTTCATAGTTGGTCGGGAAGCTATGCCTTTACAACGGCGCCTCCCTTTTGTCGCTGTGTACGTGAAACTAGAATTTTACCTCTAAAGCTTGATGGAGGTTTAGCGAGGAAACTAACAAAAATATGGGTAAACCTGACTTTTTGGACCGACAGCGATTTCAGTAAGTTTTATTTTGTTTTTTGTAATTTTTCCTTCAGATATAGTGTTGTTTTATACTGAAGAGGAGCGGAAATGAGTATTTACCCATTATCCGACAATCTAAAAACACGCCCCCCACTAGTGGGGAGGGCTATGAAGTTCAGGGAAAATGAGGGGTTAAAAGCGTAAAAATACAATAATATAACGTTTTGTATCAAAACTTGGCTCGGGTTTTCCCAAATTGCAAACCCATAGCCTACAACCCAATTTTGTGAATACCCGAGCCAACTTTTGACGAAAGCTGGCTCGGATTTCACGGGGTGGAGTGGGTAGCCTAATATTTCATGTTATAAAAATAGTCAACTTTGGGAAGACATTAGCCTAACCCAACAACCTTACCTAACCTATCCTAGTATTATGGGTGGGGGCTGCTGCCCCCCGCTGGTTGGGTTAGATTTTTTTTTTTTTTTTTTTTTTTAAATGTTCTAGGCTAGCCTATTAGCCTAACCTAACAACCTTACCTAACCTAACCTAGTATATGGGTGGGGGCTGCCGCCCCCACACCCACGCTGGTTGGGTACTGGCTGAAAAACATTGTTTTACAGTAGCCTAGGCCTATACATGTATTTTAGCGTTTTTTTTTTTTTTTGCTCCCTTATAATACATTTCAGCTCTTAATGCCATATATAGCAATGATGTATATGCTCTACCGGACCTATTAGGCCTACACAGATCGATGGGCTAACTGTCGGTCCAAAACATCAGTATAACCAAAATATGAAATATATACAATTATACATAGCCTATATACACCAATAACCAGCCACTATCCCCTTAACTTCTTAACTCTTCCAATCTATCTCTCCTCGTACCACTGGCAAGCGTCTCTCACCCTTCCCACCTCGCACTTATAGACACTCTTCACTCCCCCATTCCACCTCCATATTCTTCTATTTATGTTGGTGGTGTAATGGTTCTGGGTGTGGTGTCCCGAGTTCGAAACCCGGGAGGACCATATGCGTTCATTAGTTTATTCAAGTACATTGGGGTTTGTAATGGACGATTAGTGTTAAGAACGGAGTGTTACCGGGTACTTATTTGTCTCCAATGCCCCCGCCCGGTGTACAGTCGGTTGGGCCACGGCCCCCTGCTGGCAATATGTATGATGATGATAAGTCATGGGGGGGGGGGGGAGGGTAAAGCCCCCCCCCTCAACCCATTACTGTATCCTATGGCAATCTAAATAGACGAGAACGTTAGGCCTATTGCCAGCATACGGGTAATGTAAACACTTCGTGGGCGGCGGGCCAACCGCCATGGGACATTACCACCAACCGACTTTACTCCTAAACTCAATTAATGAAATCAACAAATACATGTGGCGGTCCAGGGATTCGAACCTAGGATGCTCACACCGAAATTCAGTGCATTTATCCATTGCGCTACGAAGACAGTTTATCAGGTTAGCTGTCCCAGATCTTGAGCTGTCCAAGTTCCAACTTGCGTCGTAATTTTTTTTTTTCGGTCTCCCCTTGCTTCTATATCTTACCAGTGTACTTTTCTTTTCCATATTTATTTTCCATTCCTGTCTTCCTACTTCCCTCACTCTCGCTGGAAAAACTAAATAAGATGGTCACCAATTTTCCCACGGATTTTTTTATTTTTCCCTGTTAGTTTTTGAAATGCTAGGTTTTTCCAGGTTAAATAGGAATGGGAATTATCCCCAGGCTACCTTTAGGATCAACCTTTCCTGGTACCTGGCGCTGGGTACGAACCTCTGAAGGGAATTTAACCCTCCTAAAAACCCACAGGTTTTGAAATGCCTTGGGTGGGGTTCGAACCCTGGTTAGTGACACACCACCATCACCACCAGGCCCGCGCGCTAACCCACTGTACTACCACGGACGTACAAAAGTATAGCAACCTTAGTCCGATTTTTAAGAACCACGGTGATAGTCTCTCGAGATGAGTTTATTGGACTTACCATCTACGACTATTTTACGCTATACCTGACGTCAACTCGGGTTAGTATTATTGTGGGTGCGGGACATTTTCGAGGGCATTACAGTTTTCATCAATATATAGTGTTTGGAAATAATTACAACCCTCGTCGAAACCTTTTTCCCCCATTATACAACGATCTTAAGACACGCCGCCCGATAGTGGGGAGGGCTATGAAGTACAGGGAAAATGAGGGGTTAAATGCGTAAAACGGCGATTAAAACGTATTTTAGCAAAACTTGGCTCGGGTTTTAAGGTATTTCTAAGGCCTAAAACCCAATATTTCGAAAATCCGAGCCAAGTTTTGGCCAAAGCTGGCTTGGATTTTGAGAGTTTGTAGACAACAAAATTACAGTAACCTCATTTAGAAATTTGGCTCAGGTTCCCCAAAATTGCAAAGCCATAAAACCCGAATTTTGGAAAACCCGAGCCAAGTTTTGGCAAAACTTGGCTCGGATTTTGCGAATTTTAAGAGTAAACAAATTACAGTAACCTAATTTAGAATTTTGGCTCATGTTTCCCTAAATTGCAAACCCCAAAAAGCATAATTTTGGAAAACCCGAGCCAATTTTTGGCAAAACTTGGATCGTATTTTGAGAATCGAAAAAGACTAACTAAATGTCCGAAATCGGCTCATGATTTCCCTAATTGCAAAGCCATATAACCAGATTTATCGAAAACGTAGCACTTATTTAAATCATAAATATCCAATAACATAGACCTTGTACATTGGATACAAGCCTAATCCACACCTAACGCCTACAATGTGTCCGTAGTAGGCTACCTAGTAGGCCTACATGGGATACAACATGGCGGTTGGGCCGGCGCCCATTTAGTAGCCTACCGGTATTCGGCCGTATCTGTAAATACGAATGCGAGTCACTTCGAGCGATTTCCTGATCGAGCGGATGCACAATCTAACCTAATTAACCTAACTGCGCGTCCGCTCGAATATGAATTCGCTCGAAGTGTCCAGATACCGTAAATACTACCGCAACTACGAATCTTGTTTCTGAGACTTAGTATATTAACCTAACCAAACAACCCAACCTATCGACAGAGATGGGCAGGTGGAGTGGACTAAAAAGCTGGTGGACAGACCTCGGGAGACAGGTGAAAATGGCGTTTGTACGAATCGGTGCCGTCTATAGGAAGGAATTGACAACCATGTTACGACAAAATTCCATTTTAGTACCACATATTTTTATTAGGTTTTGCCGAGGCTTAAAACACATTTTCATATTATTTTTAGAGCATATAAAATCCATATTTGTTTTCAAATATTGCAAAATAATTGGTGATCAACTTATTTAGTTATACTCTCTCGCTCTTATCTCCAACTTCCTTCATCCCTGACCTAGTGACCGAGTCCAACACTACCAAAAATGGAGAGGTGCGAGATTTGGGTATTTTTTTTAAAGCGATTTAGGAATTATATATTTAATTACCGACGGTGTGGACTTATATGCCAATGAAGTACGGTAGCGCTAATGAGTCATGTCTCAGCTGTCATTACGTTTGGCTCTCTCTGTGCTGTATTAATGTCTGTCAGATGTTGAATAGGGTGGACAAGTGTAGGAACATATTTGTATATCTCACTCGAAACGAACTATGGATACAAATATACTTGGTGCCGAGACACGACTTATTAGGCCGACTGTACACGATAATTATAGCCTAACTAATATTGGCTATATGCCTAACAAAATTGACCACTTGCGAGTTTCGGTCTATAAGGAAGTTGGAGCTGTAGCCATCAATATTTAGCTGAATTATCACCTAAAGTATGGTCATAATACATTTATAAATACATACAAACAACTTTATCATACATCAATAACCTACATTAATATTGCATTCCTGTTTAATATCAAACTTAACGGCTCCAACTTCCTTATAGCCTGAAACTCGCAAGGGGTCAATTGATCCGATAGAGCATATGCAGTATGTTATACCCTGTTCATTTTAGGTAGGGGAAATTGGTACGGTACAGTCGCGCTAATAAGTGATGTCTCGGCACCAAGTATGTTTTGATCAATAATTGGTATCAGCAATATCTAAGCTTCATTTCTTAATATCGAGTGAAATATACAAACATGTTCCTACACTTACCCACCCTATTCAACATCTGACAGACATTAATACAGCACAGAGCAAGCCAAACGTAATGTCAGCTGGGACATAACTTATTAGCTTGAGTGAGATATACCAACATGTTCCTACACTTACCCACCCTATTCAACATCTGACAGACATTAATACATCACAGCGAGCAAAACGAGCAAATCGTAATGACAGCTGGGACCGGTACCGTTAGCCTAAATCGCTTACTTGTTAGAAAATACACTGATGATAATTTTGCCCGTGTGACACTGCCTTTTCTCTCACTCTCACTATACCATGTTCTAAATAAGTAGGCCAAATTCTTGACCATTAACCCTTTGAGTACCAGCGACGCGTGTTATATTATATTCTAGCTATATTTAGACGATATTATGCAACTTAGGAAGGATCTGTGGTAGTTGAAAGGGTTGGTTGAGATAGTTTGAAACCTTAATATTGCTATAGGTCCTTCCTAAGCTGAATATAATCGTTTAATAGTTGCCAGAATATGATGCAAAGGACATCCCTGGTACTGAATGGGTTAACCTCTATAACTTACAAACGACTAGAGTAATCGAGCTAACACTTACCATTTAGGAAGAATCAGCCAGGGAATAGGTGTGGTAATTTACAGCCCCCTTTTGAGTGACAGAGCTGATAGTTCACAAATGATAGCCTACTCATTTGGAACAAGGTACAGTGACGCTAATAAGTAATGCTCAGCTGCCATTACGTTTGGTTCGCTGCGTGCTGTATTAATGTCTGTCAGATGTTGAATGGGGTAGGTAAGTGTAGGAACATGTTGGTATATCTCACTCAAAGTGTATAAATCAAGTTATAAACAATACCGGTACCAATTATTGATCAAAATATACTTGGTGCCGAGCCATGACTTATTAGGCCGACTGTACAATCGCGCTAATAAGTGATGTCTCGGCACCAAGTATATTTTGATCATTAATTGGTATCAGCAATATCTAAGCTTCATTTCTTCATACCGAGTGAAATGTACAAACATGTTCCTACACTTATCCACCCTATTCAACATCTGACAGACATTAATACAGCACAGAGCAAGCCAAACGTAATGACAGCTGGGACATGACCTAAAATATATTTGTGCTGGTCCGTCTTTTTTATTATGCTTAGGCCTATATATTTTTCTAATGTTCAGCACCATGACGTCGTTATACCTTTGATTCTGGCCAAACTTGGGTTTATTGTACCTCTCTCTCTCTCTCTCTCTCTCTCTCTCTCTCTCTCTCTCTCTCTCTCTCTCTCTCTCTCTCTCTCTCTCTCTCTCTCTCTCTCTCTCTCTCTCTCTCTTTCTCTCTCTCTCTCACGCGCGGCCGTACATAATGTTCTTAACCCCTTCCCTACCGGCGACGTCCTTTTCACTATATTCTGGCTACTATTCGACGATTTGATTTTTTTTAAAGGGCCTCCAGCAATTAATAGACTTCGAATTAACTCCCTTAGCCTAACCCTTTTTACTATAGGTAGTGCCAACGAACTTGACAATAATCTTGACCCCTTGACTTCTTATAACTGGAGAAGAATGAAAGCAATCGGGCTGATGTTTCTATCATTTAGGAAGAGTCCACCAGGAAATGGGTGTGGATATTTACAGCCAGTTTGCTCTAGGACCTTTTGAGTTACAGAGAGGTCAGGGATCAAGATTATTGTCAAGTTCGTTGGCGCTACCTATACCACAAATCATTCATGAACTGCACAAAGTAATGGAGGTCTAGGGAGGAACAAAAATAACGTACCGGTAATTAAAAGATAGCCTACATAAACAAATTAACCCTTTCACGCATTTATGACGCAGAGGTTGCCAGATTAGCACTAAGAAATAGAGTTTGCTCACTCTTATAATTACCTCTCCAAAATAGTTTTCTGCCCACAGTTAACTGAAAGACAACTGCAGAGGTTGAAGTAACTAAACTAAAGGTTTCTAAATACCTCTGATGGTAACAAAGGCTTTAAAGTATCCCCAATAGGTTCACAATCGCGTCATAAGCGTGAAAGGGTTAATCCACCCATTTCCCCTTAATGTACACTCGGACACCACAGTCTCTAGCCCACTCATAACATATCGTGGATCCCCTATGTTTTTCTGTATGCAATTATAACTGTTTTGATTGATTTTTGGATAGAACTTGCTTCTCAATAAATAGTAGGCCTATATGTAGTTTTGTAGTTGATTGACAGACAATTATATTCAATAATTGACCACTTGCGAGTTTCAGGCTATAAGGAAGTTGGAGCTGTAGACATCGATAGTAAACAGAAATGCAATAATAATGTATGTTTCTGACGGCTAAAGACTATGTTGAATTGGATTGTATGTATTTATAAATTAACTACAACCATATTTTAGCTGGTAATTCTCCTAAATATCGATGTATACAGCTCCAACTTCCTTATAGAACGAAACTCGCAAGTGGTCAATTCGTTTGCAGAGATATAGTTCCATAAATAGATACGGTAGATATAGGTGTAGTTGACAATGTTGCATGAGTGGGCTGAAGACCATGGTATCCGAGTGTACTACAACCATATAGCTGTTAATTTGGCTCAATATCGATACTTGGGCCTATACCTCCAACTTCCTTATAGCCGGAAACTCGCAAGTGGTTAACTCAATCGTTCACACCTATTTCCTGGTCGACTCTTCCCAAATGGTAGAAATGTCAGTTCATAACTCAAATGTTCACACCTACATCCTGGTCGACTCTTCCCAAATGGTAGAAATATCAGTCCATAACAAATGTTCACACCTACATCCTGGTCGACTCTTCCCAAATGGTAGAAATATCAGTTCATAACTCAAATGTTCACACCTATTTCCTGGTCGACTCTTCCCAAATAGTAGAAATGTCAGTTCATATTCATACCTCAAATGTTCACACCTATTTCCTGGTCGACTCTTCCCAAATAGTATAAATGTCCGTTCATTGCCCAAGTACAGTTGCTCACACAAATTACTTTCCATTAAGTGATTTTATGTAGTGATTATTAAGTGATTTATGTTACCCTGGTCTCTGGGTCTTCTCCTGGGTGACCTAGATGTGTGTGAATTTGTGTTTTTTATCTGTGTTTATTCGTTGTTTTATGTTGTTTTTGTGTTTTCCCTGTTCTTGCTCTGTCTTGAGTCGGCTACCCCCAAAATGGGGATTGGGCCTGAGCATATAGATAGATAGATAGATAGATAGATAGATAGATAGATAGATAGATTTTATGTAGGCCTATAGAAGCAAACCTAGTATTTTTGACTTACCCGATACCGGCACAGGTAAAGTTTGCTATATAACCGTTAAGGGGAGATGGGCCGTTTGTCTGGTCCCCCTTCTCCCTCATGTTTAGCCCCATTAGTTTTTAGACGTTTAGCGATTGTAAGACCTTTCGCCCCATTTCTTTGTCAATATTAAGACCTTTCGTGCTATTTAGGTGTCGATTTATTTCC
This sequence comes from Paralithodes platypus, assembly GCA_032716605.1. Taxonomy (NCBI): domain Eukaryota; kingdom Metazoa; phylum Arthropoda; class Malacostraca; order Decapoda; family Lithodidae; genus Paralithodes; species Paralithodes platypus. The sequence goes on along the minus strand of CM064565.1, from coordinate 4,782,123 downwards.
TGGCGAACGGCGAACGACAGTGAGCCTGTAATTTTGGAAGAACCGGCCTTCGAATTAATCTAGAAGGGGGATCGAATGGATTTTTGTTTTTTTTTCTTTTAATGGAGGTCTATGGAGGGAAAAAACATGAAAATCATCGACTTAAAATAATCCCTTCCCCATAATTGCTCACTTACGAGTTTCATGCTATAAGGAAGTTGGAGCTGTACTCACAGTAGAGATCGATATGAATTATAATTGCCAGCTTGAATATTGGTCGTAGTACAGTTATCCAAATAAGTGATGTCGCGGCACCAAGTATATTTCGATCAATAATTGGTATCAACGCAATCTAAGCATTAATTAATTGTTTCGAGTGAGATATACAGACGTGATACACCCTATTCAACATCTGACAGGCATTAATACAGCATGCAGCGAGCAAAACGTAATGACAGCGAAGACACCACTTATTTGGCCAACCGTACATTCATGAAGACATAAAACCAAATCCATCATACTTTCTATCCATCAGAAACATGTACCGGTAGGCCTATATGTATGTATGTATGTATGTATGTATGTATATGACGTCAGGGTGTCATGAAAACCGAGTCCATTTCTTTTTAGTCTTTATCATTGTGTTTTTCTTTTTCTATGTGAGTGAGGGAGGTAAAAGGCAGAACTGTCTGTAGCGAGTGCCTCCCCCAGAGTTGAAAGAGTGACAGGGCCAAAATCAAGAGACATCCGAGCCAAAACTCCTGGACACACGGAGTTTGAAGCAATTTAAGTCATAGGAAGAGGGACAGACTGATTCTGGGAGAGAGTTCCAGAGCTCAGCTGTTGAAATTTGAATAGAAGAAAGTCTGAGAGTAACGTTTCACTCTTGTGTTGGAGAGTTGCACAGAGTAGGGGTGAAATTGTGTTGCAAGATGGGTACTACGTACCCTATGTAGAGTAGGTGGTATACACTGGGAAAGCTCCGAGGAACACTGATTATTATAGTAGCGATAGAATAGAGAGAGAGAGATGCAACATTGTAGCGGAGAGAGATTGCAGAGAGTTGGTGAGTGGACGGGAGTTAATGATACGAAAGCCTTTCCTTTCAACTTTGTCTAGGAGAGCGGTGTGAGAGGATCCTCACCACACATGCGAACAATACTCAATACAAGGACGCACCGGTATACAGTATGTACCGGTATACTGTAGGCTAGTTGTAATCATGGTACCGGGTAGGCTATAGGGGTAAGACGGGGTAATTTCGCCGAAAATCGCGTATTTTGACGAATAGAAACTGCCACAAGTGGAATTTTTAAAGTTTTAATTTGTTATCTATACAGTCAGCCTTTCTGCTATAGATGCCCAAAAAACGAAAACAACATATAATGTTTTGGTCATGCTGCCGAATTTAAAAAAAAGTCACTCTCGCGGCGAAATTATCCCGCCGGGCAGGGTAATTTCGCCGCGACCTATTTTACGCATTATCTAGCTAGTAAACTAGATAACATTATATAATTAATGGCCAGAAAAAACACTAGCACGCAGGTAAAAGCAATGAAAACATTTACAAACCCAAACTGACACTAAACATGCCAATAGAAAAACGTCGCACGCACACACATGCAACTGAACAGAGCGGGCAGAGATGCAGGTGTGTCACACGTGTTGTTGTTGTTCCCCAAGCTGCCTGGCCGAACAGCCCCAAGGCCCCGAACAAGGCCAAGGCCATAACCAAACGCCCCCACAGAACCATCTCTGCCGACCACAATAAAGCCTGGGTGACCGAAGCCACTCCATGGCGGGGAGCTGAGGCGGGTGCGGAAACGCCCGGGAAACCAAAGACCCACCCAGGGTCCTGTGCCCCTCAGCAATTATGAAGAGAAAGTTGAGGGGCAAAGGAAAAATGTGACGCTTTGGCTTCCAATCTTGGTAGATTGGGAGGTCAATCTACGGAAGAGACGCCGTCACTTGAGATCTAGTAAATATATAAGTAAAAGGAACAGTCAGAGTAAGCTATGGGTATGGCAGAGATCGCTCAGTTCTCACTCGGATAGACCAGCCCATCACCACATGACTAGAACCCAATCCTCTCGGCATCAGCTAGGAAAGGCCCTAGAAAGCCGCCTTTGGTGGGGGGATAGCTCCCCTATTTCAACCCCTTTCGGGGTTGGGCACCCTGTCACACGTGTAGGCCTAGGCGCCACTGTTCCTAGTGCGGGTGTGGAGTTGTGGACATGTAGTGCGGGTGTGGACGTGTCTAGTGCGGTTGTGGACGTATTTATTAGGCCTACGGGTGTGGAAGTATTTAGTGTGGGTGCGGCGTGTAGGTTGCTAGTACAAAGTACCAGGCAGCAGCTGACGGCTACTGCCAACACTGTGTCACACTTCAAACACACAAACAAACAAACACACATACAAACCACCCACACACACCCGACCATACACACCCGACCATACCGTCAGACGCGCCGCTAGCCCTGGCTCCAGGCCCCGCAAAACTGCAACAAATCCTAAGCCAAACTAGATCTACAACCTAAGCCAAACTAGCTATACAACCTAAGCCAAACTTGCTCTACAACCTAAACCAAAACTGCTCTACAACCTAAGCCAAATTTCACCCGAATCCATACAATAGTTTCAGAGATATCGGCGTTTGAATGCAAATTATTAGCGCCGCGGCGAAATTACCCCGTCTTACTTAGTTCAAATTATGTCTATGTAAGTGATAATATGGCCAAAACAATGCTATTTCATGTTAATTTTCCTTAATTCCTTCTCATATTTATGCTAGTATTCAAACAAAATTGTTCCGATTTGACACCCTGGTGTATGTACTCGGGCACATACCGTACCCCATAGCTTGGGGTGGCCGACACGAGACAGAGCCCGAACAGAAACCTTACAAGTTCCATTTCTTAGGGTCCGGAACCATTTTTGCTTTCCCCCGCCCCTTGCTCTATCTCGTCTAGTAGGTCATTTTTACAAGGGGAGGAAGATTCCTAGCCTCCCGCCCCCGGAAGGAAAAGTAAGATAATAAAAGAGACACACAGAAACGGCTAAGGTTAGGTAGAGGATGCCAAACCTCACTCTGGATAGGACCAACCCTCACCCAAGAAATCACCATCAGAAACATACCGGTTATTATCGCATTTCTGTTTTATATCGATGTTTACGGCTCCAACTTCTTTATAGTCTGAAACCTGTCGTGCCATTGGGTGTCAATTTTTTCCTGGCGAGCGATAGCAACAGGAATCGGTCTTCGACCAGGACATTACAAATGTATCTTGATAGGGGGTCTAGGGAATGTTTTTTATAAGTGTTATGGAGGTCTAAGGAGGAAACTAAAAAAAATAATAAATATATGAAATATTCAACGTAAAAATACTGTATACCCAACTTCCCTATACCTAGAGAATGAATTCTAACTGGTGCCATTCGTTTTTTCTCGCCGAGCTGCATCTAGACATGGTCGCAGATTTCATTTTCGTCCAGCCATTCGGCCAGAGTCGAGAATATTTTTTTCCAAAAACCTTGGGTTTAAACCCAGGCAAATCGGTGATTTTGGTCGAATTTTGACTTGTCAATATTATTACATATTTGGATTCGTCTTGCCGTTGCGTATTCAACGGTATATTTTTGTTTTTTTTAATTTTGACCTATTTTTAGGCCCCCTAGGCCTATTTTAAAGTTTAAAAACTCCATAGACGAGTTATTTATGTACGGATTTTGTTTAAATGTATACCATAAGTTTTGAAGTACACTTTGGCAAGCTGAATCGAATGGCGCAAACAGAATTAAAATCGGACCATTAGTTTAGGATTTCGATTTTGACTTAGCCTTCCTGGAGGGCCCATGGGACCGTTTTTTGGACTTTAAAAGTCCAATGTAGCCCAAACTATAAGTCCTAGAGAATTCTAACTGGTGCCATTCGTTTTTTCTCGCCGAGCTGCTTCTAGACATGGTCGTAGATTTCATTTTCGCCCAGCCATTCGGCCAGAGTCGAGAATTTTTTTCTCCAAAAACCTTGGGTTTGTCCAGGCAAATCTGTGATTTTCGTCGAATTTTCACTTGTCAATATTATTACATATTTGGATTCGTCTCGCCGTTGCGGATTCAAAGGTATAATTTGTTGTAAATGTTGACCTATTTTTAGGCCCTCTAGGCCTATTTTAAAGTTTAAAAACTCCATAGACGAGTTATTTATGAACGGATTTTGTTTAAATTTATACCATAAGTACACTTTGGCAAGCTGAATCGAATAGCGCAAACATAATTAAAATCGGACCATTAGTTTAGGATTTCGATTTTGACTTAGCCTTCCTGGAGGGCCCAGGGGACCGTTTTTGGGACTTTAAAAGTCCAATGTAGCCCAAACTATAAGTCCTAGATAATTCTAACTGGTGCCATTCGTTTTTTCTCGCCGGGCTGCTTCTAGACATGGTCTTAGATTTCATTTTCGCCTAGCCATTCGCCCAGAATCGATTTTTTTTTCCCTCAAAAATCCTTGTCGGTAAATTGCAAAGTTCCTATCAAGATTTCTCAGTTACTTTCATAATTTTGTAGTGAAGTATGGTGTTAATTATATATACTTGGTCTTAATATCATGTAGAGACATAGTCGTTTCATATTTTATAGTGAAGTATGGTGCTAATTATATATACTTGGTCTTAATATGATGTAGAGACATAGTAGTTTCATATTTTGTAGTGAAGTATGGTGCTAATTATATATATATATATATATATATATATATATATATATATATGGTCTTAATTAGATGCAGAGACATAGTAGTTTCATATATTCCCATTAAGTATCGAGTAATTAGCTACTAAGGGATTCAAGTTATCCTCCGCTGAAAAGAAATTATAATTTGTATCGTGGACGAGGGTAACTTTTATCGATATCACTTAGCCTATATTATATACTATACCCTGTCTCTAATAGGTACCGGTAGTCCAGAAATCATGAACCTTAGCCTCTGTAACTCGGAAAGGGCTAGAGCAAATGAGCTGTAAATTTCCACACCTATTCCCTGGCTGACCCTTCCCAAATGGTAGATATGTAAGCTGGAATACGCTAGTCTATTCGCTGTAAGTATACGAGAAATCATGATTTCTATCCTCTGTAACTCAAAAAGGGCTAGAACAAATGAGCTGTCAATATCCACACCTATTTCCTGGCTGACCCTTCCCAAATGGTAGAAATATCAGCTCGTTTACTCTAATCGTTTGTAATATACAGTATAGAGGTTAATGCTATTTGGAACAGGGTATAGCCAGTGGTTATATTTCTATAGGTTAAGGGGGGTGACCTGATTTTTTTTCTCTCTCTCTGGCTTGTATCCATTCGGCCCCATTCAGCCTACTGTTTTAAAACGTTTATCCCCATGCAGGTGTCAATATTTTTCTGGCGAGCGGTAGCGAGCCAGCATATTTTTTAGAATGTGTGGTTTTTTTTAACAGCAGGCTAAATTTGTACATTTTTCGATAGAAAAATTTCTCCGGCAAAGCCGGATTTCTCCATAGGCTACAATGCTGGCTCGCTATCACTCGCCATGTAGAAATCGACACTTGGATGGGGATAAACGTCTTAAAACAGTTGGCTGAATGGGACCTATTGGATACAAGCCACAGAAAGAGAGAAAAGGAGAAACCAAGCGGGTCACCCCCCTTAAATAAGTTGAAGGATTTTGTAGTCATTATGACCGTTAACCAAAGGGGCTGCCATTCAAAGTGGACACACACACACTCACACACTCTCTCTTCTTCTTCTTTGCTATCCTCTCCTTCCACTGTACCTTACTCTCGGGTTAGCTATCTCTACTAGAATTAAGCCCTGACAACCTCGCTGGGATCGTAAGGTCTGTGTGGTCAGTGTATCTATGTAAAAATCTCTCTCTCTCTCTCTCTCTCTCTCTCTCTCTCTCTCTCTCTCTCTCTCTCTCTCTCTCTCTCTCTCCAGAGTTGCCAGATCTACCGGTCATTGCCAGAACCACAATATTTCTTTAAACTTGAGTGTGTTTTTTGACCGACTTATTTATAGTTTCTAGTTTAGCACACTCTCCCCCTCAATCTGTCTTTCCCTCATCCTATGATTTTAACTGCTGCGTGTATCCAGATGTTTTTACTCTTAACGTACCCTGAATTTGGCTGTAGCCTATCATTCTTTCAATTTGTGGGTAGGACACTTGTTACAGCCGGGTTTGCTTTTTGTCTCCTTCATACACTTAGAAACAAAGATCCCCTTCAACACCATGACACCTTTTTACTTTTGGTTCTGGCTATAATGAGGTGATTTTATGCAGTTTAAGAAGGACCTGCTTAGAAGGTTTATTGAGATCGTATTTACCCATTTTAGTCAAATAGGTAGATTATAAACTAAAGAATATCGTCTAATGGTGACCAGAATAGGATGAAAATTACGTCATGGTGGTGAAGGGGTTAACATTCTGTTTATATATTAGTTAGTGAGTAGATTGTAGGATGTTAGAGTTTGATATTTGGTCGGCCCCTTCCAGACTGCATAGGCCTCTCCCTAACGCACTCCTTAACCCTTTCACGCACATATGACGCAGAGGTTGCCAGATTAGCAATAAGAAATAGTTCTCTCACTCTTATAATTACCTCTCCAAAATTAGTTTTCTGCCCACAGCTAACTCAAAGACAACTGCAGAGGTTGAAGTAACTAAACTAAAGGTTTCTAAATACCCCTGATGGTAACAAAGGTTTTAAAGTATCCCCAATAGGCTCATAATCGCGTCATATGTCGGAGAGGGTTAAGGGGGGATGGCCCGGTTTTCTGGACCACTTTCTCCCTCATGTTTAGCCCCATTAGTTTTCAGATGTTAAGATGTTTGCCCCATTAGTTAGTAGATTTTAAGACCTTTCGTCCCATTTCTTTGTCAATATTTAGACCTTTCGTGCTATTTTGGTGTAGATTTTTCCCTGGCGAACGCTAGTGAGCCTGTAATGTTGGAAGAACCGGCCGAAATTTGTCTACCGAAAAATGTACAAACTAATCTAGAAGGGGGATCTAGTGTATTTTTTTTTTTAAATTTGATGAGAGGTCTAGGGAGGAAACTAGAAAATTAATGAATACATGCAAAAATAGCCCAAAAAGTGAACCGGTATCACCAGACCAGCTCTTTTCCCTCAACATTTATCGTCAACACTGGTCTGGCAGCTTATGAGATCAACATTTAAAATATTTTAGTTGCCTAAATTCATAAATCATCAGTCTAGTTTCCGCTACCAGTGCAAAATAATGCAGAAGTGTTGCCAGAAATATGTTGATCACAGAATGTTTGACTATAACAGCTCTCGTGTGATACCGGCTTAACGCTCTCCTTACTCATTTATGTTATAGGTAGCACCAACGAACTTGACAATAATCTTGATCTCTGACCTCTCTGTAACTCAAAAGGGACTAGAGCAAACTGGCTGTAAATATCCACACCTATTTCCTAGCGGACTTCCCAAATGATGGAAATGTCAGCCCGATTGACTTAATTAATTTGAGTTATAAGAAGTTGAGGATTCAAAATTATTGTTAAGTTCGCTCGCACAACCTATAGTTATTTAGTTAGTTATGTAGTGCGTGTGTGTGTGGGGGGGGGGGGGGTATCGTATCGTCTATGAGTAATGCAATTAAGCACTTGTGTTTCAAGCTATAAGGAAGGTGGAGCCGTGAACATCGATAGCAGAAATGCAATAATAATGTATGTTTCTGATGGATAAATGGCATGTTGAATTTGGTTTTACGTACTAGTACCGGTATTAATAATTGTACTAAACCCGTATTATAACTGGTTATTCGACTAAATATCGATGTTTACAGCTCCAACTTCCTTATTGCCTGAAACTCGCAAGTCGCCAATTGGGGTTGACAAATTAGTTTCCGCTTTATTGAACCCCTTCTGTACAGGCGATGTCTATTTATTTTGTATTTTAGCTACATTTAGACGATTATTATGAAGCTTAGGGAGGATCTATGGTAGCTATAAGGGTAAAATGAGATAGTCTGTAGCCTCAATTGGTAGACGTCCCTCTTAAACTGAATAAAATCGTCACCGGTACTGAATGGGTTAAAGAGTAAGTGAAGTTAACCATTTTAGTACGGGTGACCCTTTTCATTATATCCCAGCTATATTTAAACGAGGAGATGTAGGCTAGGAATTATCTGTGGTAGTTATTGCTGTTCGTGAAATTTTGGTACAAGTGTGGCACTGATTTTCGGCGCTAGAGCAAATGAACTGTCAATTTCCACACCTATTCCCTCGCCGAGTTTTCCTAATTGGTAGACAAATTAGCTCGATTACTCTAGTTTTTTTTAAGTTACGAAGGTTAGAGGTTACGATTTCTGCCCAACCTAGAATGAACAGACTATAGTAGATGTGCGGGGGTGAAGAATCTATGGACACCGTTGAGCACACTTAACTAATGGGAAGCTGTTTTCGCAAGAGTGGTAATATGGTCTTTCCAAGAAAAGTAAGAGAAAACGAGGCACCAAGAATATCAACCCATGCAATACCAGGGACGTTCTTTTCATCATATTCTGGCAACTAGTAGACGATTTTATTCAGCTTAGGAAGGACCTCTAGACTTTTACCTGCCACAGATCCTTCCTAAGCTGTATAATATCGTCTAAATATAGCTAGAATACAATATAACACGTCGCTGGTACTCAAAGGGTTAAGAAAACATGACGGGTTGATTTGTGTGTTGATGAAGAGTAAGGGTTAGTCTTGTGGAAGATTGTTACGGGCAGGGAGCTGGGAATCCTCCTCCCCTTGTAAAATTCTCCTACTCATCGAGACAGAGAAAGGGGCTAGGGAACGCCAAAGTGGTCCCGGACCCTGAGAATTAGAACCCTTGAATGTTGTTTCTGTTCGGGCTTTGTCTCGAGTCGGCCACCCCCAGCAATGGGGTATGTGCCTGAGTATACTGTATACATACATACATACATACATACACATACAGATAGTTGGATAAATGGTTGTTTGAAAGCATTTAAAGAAAATAAGGTGTGTCATAGCCTCATTGCATGCTGAACAGTCCATAACATAGGTTATATTAGGTTTATAAAATAATGTGTGCCATAGCCTCATTGCATACTGAACAGTCCATAGCATAGGTTATATTAGGTTTATAAAATAATGTGTGCCATAGCCTCATTCCATGCTGAACAGTCCATAGCATAGGTTAGATTAGGTTTATAAAATAAGGTGTGCCATAGCCTCATTGCATGCTCAACAGTCCATAGCATAGGTTAGATTAGGTTTATATAATAAGGTGTGCCATAGCCTCATTGCATGCTCAACAGTCCATAGCATAGGTTAGATTAGGTTTATAAAATAAGGTGTGCCATAGCCTCATTGCATGCTGAACAGTCAGGTTATATTAGGTTTATAAAATAAGGTGTGCCATAGCCTCATTGCATGCTCAACAGTCCATAGCATAGGTTAGATTAGGTTTATAAAATAAGGTGTGCCATAGCCTCATTGCATGCTGAACAGTCCATAGCATAGGTTAGATTAGGTTTATAAAATAAGGTGTGCCATAGCCTCATTGCATGCTCAACAGTCCATAACATAGGTTATATTAGGTTTATAAAATAAGGTGTGCCATAGCCTCATTGCATGCTGAACAGTTCATAGCATAGGTTAGAACTGATTAGGTTTATAAAATAAGGTGTGCCATAGCATCATTGCATGCTGAACAGTCCATAGCATAGGTTAGATTAGGTTTATACAATAAGGTGTGCCATAGCATTATTGCATGCTGAACAGTCCATAGCATAGGTTATATTAGGTTTAGGATTGTGTTCTTTTATTTCAAATTTTATTGTATTAAGCGTTATTTCCACATAGCGATTTTGATTAGTTCCTTTGTGTTTGTTTATCTTGTGTCATCCCAGTTTTGGTTTGTTTATTTTGCAAGTTTTACATTATAATTATACCCTGTATCTTTACTTGTTTGCATATAGTTATTTGTTTAGTTGTTTATTCGTCTGTCAGTTTAGTTACTTGTTAGTTTGTCTATTTGGTTAAGTTAAGGGGACCCACCTCGTTTTATCTCTCTCTCTCTCTCTCTCTCTCTCTCTCTCTCTCTCTCTCTGTCCTGCCACGGACATTAATTCCAGGGCAGTAGTTCCCTTTCCAATGCTCCCTTACCCACTCTAAATCACTGTTTGGACACTTGATCCTCAGTGTTTTGGAGGACAAGCCGCCTAGAAGGGTCACTAGACCTGTTGTTGCTTGATTTCCTTTGTACTTTGTACTCTCTCTCTCTCTGGCTTGTATTCATTCGGCCCCTTTCACCCTACTGTTTTAAGACGTTTATCCCCATTCAGGTGTCGATTATTTTCCTGGCGAGCGGTAGCGAGCCAGCATATTAATTAATAATGTTTTTGACAGCAAGCTAAATTTGTACATTTTTCGATAGAAACATTTCTCCGGCGAAGCCGGATTTCTTTATACAATGCTGCCTCGCTATCGCTCGCCAGGAAGAAATCGACACCTGATTGGGGATTAAAGTCTTAATAACAGTAGACTGAATGGGGCCGAATGGATACAAGCAGGTCACCCCCCTTAAGTTTAGTCAAGATCTACCGGTACCAAATAATGGCTCGTGTATTCTGGTTGTACACTCAGATACCATAGTTTCTAGCCCACTCATAATAATTCCTGGACCCCTTATGTTTATCTTTAAGCCGGTATCACACGAGACCTTTTATAATCAACATTCGATGATCAACATTTTGCTGGCAACATTTCTGGACTATTTTGCACTGGTATCGGAAACTAGACTGTTGGTAGATGAATTTAGGTAAGCGAAATATTGTAAATGTTGACCTCATAAGCTGCCAGACCAGTGTTGAGTATAAATGTTGAGGGAAAAAGCGCTCGTGTTGGATAGAACTTTCTTTTCAATGAGTGTATAATTATATAGTGTTTAAGTTTATGTTTAGACAATTACATTCATCAATTGTTTCCAGAGATATACTTCCATGAGTCGACTAGGGACTATGGTATCCGTTTGTACCGTATGACTTTTGTAATTTCATAAATCTTATTATTTTATTACGATACTTGATTAGCCTATATTCAATAGCCGCACATATTAAGCTTTTTCCCTCTACCTTGGTCTGGCAGCTTATGAGGTTTATAATTATAATACTTTGGTTACCCAAATTTATCAACCATCAGTCTACTTTCCTATATCAGTGTAAAATACTCCAGAAATGTTGCCAGATTTTTTTTGATAATCGAATGTTGACTATAAAAGCTCTCGTGTGATACCGGCTTAAACAAGATATCTCCAAAATCTATGAACCTATTCTCCCGAAGTTTGGTGGGCAGATAGGATATGGGAGAAAGTACCGTAGTGATTCAGTGTAGGAGGTGGTCGATAGAACGCATACCTCTGCCAGCGTAGGCGGCTCACAAAATATTGAAATGTTTAGGAAATTTGGTGGGCAGAGAGGAAGAATATATTCCATCTAGGAGGCTATTATAGATAGTATTGCCACTTTAGCAACTTTCCCGCTAGATCTAGAGGCCATTTTGAACATCTAGCAGCATGAATTCCAGCGATATTCTGGAGATTGAGCCATTTTAGAGTGATTGTCTTGAGATTGTGGCATTATTCTAGCGATTTTCGGCTTTTATTTACTATCTAGCGGACTTGATATGGTAACCCTGAGCACATACCTCTGCCAGTGTCGGCGGAGGTATGTGCTCTACCGCGTGACCCTCTAGTTTACCTTGATCTTAATAGCCCTCACCACTGTCAGGCGTGTGTTTATAAGGGGTGGGGATCATCGTCTTAAATGTGTTGGGGTAATTGGAAGGGGAATCAAAACTTGTTTCTGCAATAAGTAAATATGAAATAAACCTTTACACATACACACACTCTCACACACACTCTCTCTCTCTCTCTCTCTCTCTCTCTCTCTCTCTCTCTCTCTCTCTCTCTCTCTCTCTCTCTCTCTCTCTCTCTCTCTCTCTCTCACACACACACACTATATTATTTGGAAAATAAAAGTAGTTGTTGTTGTTGTTGTTCCCTAAGCTGCCTGGCCGAACAGCCCCGAGTCCCTGAGGAAGGCCATGGCCACGATCGGGCTTTCCCACAGAGCTCTCATTGAGTGTATTATATTGTGTTGTTGGCGTAAGTGGTTGTGTGAAATGCAGTCTTCTATTATGTGTTTAATGGTATGGGGTGCTGTGTTACATCCCGGGCAGGTGTCGACGACGGAGTCATCCAGTCTCTTCTGATAGGGTATTTCTGTAGATGTTATTATTTGTACTGGCTCCCATATTCAGTAGCCTACCGGTACTGAATGCTAACTAGCTTATACAGAACATTTGTTAAGTATTTTTTTGTTTTGTTACAGTGGTTGACACCGGAACAACAGCATGGTGGAACAGGGGCGGGGGATACAACACGGAAACAACAGTTGAGAATGGAACAGCCGTGGTTTGTGCTGTATACTGGGCCCTGGGAGCAGCATGGTGAAACAGCACGATAACAGCAGATGATACTATTAAGGTGAATAATATTATTATTGCCGCAATCTTTCGGTACTGAACTTTCGGCGCCAGAAACTTAATTTGGCACCGGGAAATTCGAGCACCGTGACACTTTGGCACCGTGGCGCTTGAAATTTAAATTGAAATGTTTTTATTTAGCCAAACAAATATAAATAAGTACATTGTAAACAAAAAGTACATAATGTATATATATTGTTTAAGCTTAAAGTCTAAACCTTATGAGAGTGAATTATCTTAAAAAAGGCACATACCGGTAGCCTACATGTTTTGCCTCGAGTTGAACCTCACATAAAAATTGCACTCATATTTTGGCTAATACGGTACTGTACACTCGGATACCATAGTCTCTAGCCCACTCATAAATATTCGTGGCCTTCACCTATTTCTAATTATGGAGGTATACCTCTGGAAATGAATTTATGAATATAGTTTTCTATTCATCAATTACAAAACTATATATACTATTTATTGAAAAGCGAGATATATCCAAAAATAAACCAAAAAATAAATGTGTATAATTGCATAAAGACTGGTGATGGGCTGGTCTATCAGAGTGAGAACTGAGCGATCTCTGCCATACCCATAGCTTACTCTGACTGTTCCTTTTACTTATATATTTTCTAGATCTCAAGTGGCGGCGTCTCTTCCGTGGATTGACCTCCCAATCTACCAAGATTGGAAGCCAAAGCGTCACATTTTTCCTTTGCCCCTCAACTTTCTCTTCATAATTGCTGAGGGGCACAGGATCCTAGGTGGGGCTTTGGTTTCCCGGGCGTTTCCTCACCCTCCCCAGCTCCCCGCCATGGAGTGGCTTCGGTCACCCAGGCTTTATTGTGGTCGGCAGGGAGGGTTCTGTGGGGGCGCTCGGTTATGGCCTTGGCCTTGCTCGGGGCCTTGGGGCTGTTTGGCCAGGCAGCTTGGGGAACAGCAACAACAACAACAACATTGCATAAAGAAAAACATAGGGGGTCCACGATTTTTTACGACTATGGTATCCAAATGTACACTCGGTCCAAAAAGCATCTGCACCCCTACCCTGATAATCTGGTGTGTACAGCTTGGTAGGGTTTGCATATCTACCTGTAGCTATATCCATCTATACTACTACCTACCTCTACTACCTAAGACCTACAACCTATACTATCAAGCTGTCCACACCAGATTATCGGGGTAGGGGTGCAGATACTTTTTTGACCGAGTGTACATACACATACTGTAGCCTACATAATTATATATACCCATAAACACACCCACATTACATATACATTCACTACACATACGGTATATTCAGAGATACACAAACCTGTTCACATAAATATACAATTATGCACACTCGTCCACATCAAGGTGTCAAAATAGAACCGAATGCATTACTTGTTAGTCTTTATTGTTGTATATGAATGTCTAAAATTATGGTTTATAGTTCAAATGATGTCTTTAGAATTTATAGAATGGCCAAAACAATGCTATGTCATGTTAATTGTCTTGCATTCCTTCTCATATTCATTCAAGTCTTCAAACAACATTTCTCCGGTTTGACACCCTGATCCACATACCGTACACACACACACACACACACACACACACACACACACACACACACACACACACACACAGAGCCTGTACATCGATTCAAACATACATACACTTACACAAATATGCACCTAGGCACTTATATAAGTTAGTGATATTACTCTTCATTCACAATATAATTCACACATCATTTTGCCCACAAATTCACACTTGGGCACCATGAGATTTGGGCCGTGGTATGGTTGGTAGCACGTCTGTCGGCTGATCCAAGGGTCGGCAGTTGGATCCCACCCGGCTCCATTGGTAGAATTATGGTAGATGGTAAGAGTGTGATCTAAGCCCTTTCTGTACCGGTGATGTACTTTTCAGTATATTCTGGCCACTACAAGAAGTTTTTGTTCAAATTAGGAAGGATGTCTACCCATTGAAAGGCTACAGACTATCTCGATCCTTTTAGATACCATATATCCTTCCTAAGCCTCATAAAATCGTCTAAATGCAGCTGAAATTAGATGAAAATAAGTCGCCGGTAAAAAAAAAGGGTTAAGATATATATTGGTTCTGTTTTGACACTGGTTTTGGACACCGCTAGATTATCAAGGAATATGGAGGTATTCGTTCGTGGGCACCCCCTCAGAGATCAAGGCAGCTGGCAGTAATGATAGAAACTTAAGCACCATGATAGTTAATGGGATGCAATTTGATGTAGTTTTTAAGGGGGGGGGGGGTCACCGGCATTTTTTTTATCTTTCTCTCCTTTTCTCTCTTTCCCTGGCTTGTATCCATTCGGCCCCATTCAGCCAACAGTTTTTAGACGTTTATCCCTATCCAGGTGTCGATTTCTTCCTGGCGAGCAATAGCGGGCCAGCAGTGTATGAAGAAATTCGGCTTCGCCGGAGAAATTGTTCTATCGAAAAATGTACAAATTTAGCTTGCTGTCAAAACAAATATATATATATGCTGGCTCGCTACCGCTCGCCAGGAAAATATTGACACCTGGATGGGGGTAAACGTCTTAAAACAGTAGGCTGAATGGGGCCAAATGTATACAAGCCAAAGAGAGAGGGAGAGAAAGAGAAAAAAAAGCGAGGTGGGCCCCCTTAATTAACGCTGTACCGGCCACTCCCTTGATTGACAGGGTTATAAAGTCTATTCGCTGTAAGTCTGTAAGTAGGCGAACAATCATGGCCTCTAACCTCTGTAGCTCACACACGACTAGAGTAATCGAGCTAATATTTCTACCATTTTGAGAAGAGTCAGTCAAGGAATAGATGTGGAAATGTACAGCCAATTTGCGCTAGCCCTTTTTGAGTTACAGAGGATAGAGTTAATGGTTTTTCGCTTACTTATAGCAAATAGACTACAGTATAGGGCGTGCCTATAGTGCCAAGTTACCCATCAATCCCCCCCCCCCCCCCTCTCTCTCTCTCTCTCTCTCTCTCTCTCTCTCTCTCTCTCTCTCTCTCTCTCTCTCTCTCTCTCTCTCTCTCTCTCTCTCTCTCTCTCTCTCTCTCTCTCTCCTCTCTCTCTCTCTCTCTCTCTCTCAACCAGGACAATTATGTTATACTAGCAGGGGTACCCGGCGTTGCCCGGGTAATCACCATAATCACCATCACTACTACTACCATAATCACCATCATCAATCACTACTACCACGGCCTCGACCTCCCTGTGCCTCATTAAACGGCGACCTCGATTTCGGCCGCTAAATGACCTCCGATTTTGGATCTGACCTCATCCGTACCCCCATTTTGGGGGGCTGCGAACAACTTTCGTTCCATACACCTTTTCGATCGGAGGCCTCCTTCTGCCCCAAACGGCCCTTTTTCCGATTTCGCGCCCATTTTCTCCGTCCCTTTCACCCTGGGGAATTATATTTTTTTCACTAAAAGGTGCCTAGGGACTATGCATACCAAGTATGAACGCTCTAGCTTAAAAACTGCGGCCGCCTATAAAGAACAGACAGACAGACAATCGAAATTATATAGATGTCTGGATTGAATATACTAGAATACAGGGTGATTTATACATGACGTTGTATTGTTTTGGCCATTTTATCTCTTACAAGAACTGTGAAGCATAAATGTAACTGTACATGTAGTAATGATGACTAAACAGAAAGTAATAGGCATACCAGTAGTCCTAGGTCTCTGGTTCCTCACCTTGGTTTAACAGTCGTAATCCCTCCCCTCCCCCCACACCCACCCACCTCCATCTCACACACACACACACACACACACATGCCTTCACCACCACACCCATACCTCCACACGCCCCAACCCTATTGGAGCAATAACCACTGTGTCTGCAGTGGAGCACCGCCGATATGGTTAGTAGTGCCCAGTCCCCCCCACCACCACCACACACACCACACACACACACACACACACACACACACACACACACACACACACACACACACACACACATACACACATGCCTCCACCACCATACACACATGCCTCCACCACCACACACACATGCCTCCACCACACCACACACACCTCCACCACACCACACACACATGCCTCTACCACCACACACACACATGTCTCCACACACACACACATAGGCCTACATGCCTCTACCACCACACACACATGCCTCCACCACACCACACACGCCTCCACCACACCACACACACACACATACAGTACATATGCCTACATGCCTCTACCTCCACACACACACACACACATACAGTACATATGCCTACATGCCTCTACCTCCACACACACACACACCCACACATACAGTACATATGCCTACATGCCTCTACCTTCACACACACACACACACACACACACACACACACACACACACACACACACACACACACACACACACACACACACACACACACAGACACACATACAGACACACATACAGTACATATGCCTACATGCCTCTACCTCCACACACGCACATGCCTCCACCACACCATGCACACATACACATACACACATTTGGGCAAGTCTCCTAACGGTGTAGCCTCTGTTCACCTAGCAGTATAAATAGGAACCTGGTATAAGTGGACGAAGTTGTGACGTTCCATCTGGGGTTGGTGATCGGTTACAAGGTGAGATGGGTATCGTACTGGTCAACCTAGGCGACTGGTCAACCTAAGCCTTCGGGTGAGAATGGTACCGTAGTGAGAATGGTACCGTACAGATTAACCCTAAGCCTTCGTTTCCAGATGTCGCCAATTGGCTAAAATACAGACTACACACACATCCACAGCCATTCCAACGATACATAAACACTTAACATGCATTTCACGCAATACATTCCCAGTTAAGGAGGCGCGATAATAATGAGCTTAGCTCGCATTGCGTGGATTCCCTTGACGAACAAGCAAGTGAATAACACACACATACAGTACATGTGCCTAAATGCCTCTACCTCCACACACACACACATGCCTCCACCACACCATGCACACACACACACACACACACACACACACACACACACACACACACACACACACACACACACACATACATACAGTACATATGCCTACATGCCTCTACCTCCACACACACATGCCTCCACCACACCATGCACACACACACACACACACACATATACAGTACATATGCCTACATGCCTCTACCTCCACACACACATGCCTCCACCACACCAAGCACACACACACACACACACACACACACACACACACACACATGCCTCCACCACACCATGCACACACACCCACACACATACAGTACATATGCTTACATGCCTCTACCTCCACATACACACATGCCTCCACCACACCATGCACACACACACACACACACACACATATGCCTCTACCACACCATGCACACACACACACACACACACACACACACACACACACACACACACATACAGTACATATGCCTACATGCCTCTACCTCCACACACACACACACACACATGCCTCCACCACACCATGCACACACACACACACACACACAGTACATATGCCTACATGCCTTTACCTCCACACACACACATGCCTCCACCACACCATGCACTACACACACACATACATACAGTACATATGCCTACATGCCTCTACCTCCACCACACCAAGCACACACACACACACACACACACACACACATACACAGTACATATATTATGCCTACATGCCTCTACCTCCAAACACACACACACACACGCCACCACCATACCATGCACACACACACACAAATACAATACATATGCCTACATGCCTCTACCTCCACACACACACACACATGCCTCCACCACACCATGCACACACACACACACACACACACACATGCCTCCACCACACCATGCACACACACACCCA
This sequence comes from Paralithodes platypus, assembly GCA_032716605.1. Classification (NCBI taxonomy): domain Eukaryota; kingdom Metazoa; phylum Arthropoda; class Malacostraca; order Decapoda; family Lithodidae; genus Paralithodes; species Paralithodes platypus. The sequence continues at coordinate 4,763,728 of CM064565.1, read as the reverse complement.
TACAGTACATATGCCTACATGCCTCTACCTCCACACACACACACACACACACACATGCCTCCACCACACCATGCACACACACAGCCTATACACTCCACCCCACACACACACATGACTCCACCACACCAAGCACACACATACACAAATCTCCAACACACATAGCCTATACACTCCACCCCACACACACACACATGCCTCCACCACACCAAGCACACACATACACAAACCTCCAACACACATAGCCTATACACTCCACCCCACACACACACACCTCCACCACACCAAGCACACACATACACAAACCTCCAACACACACAGCCTATACACTCCACTCCACTCCACACACACACACACACACACACATGCCTCCACCACACCATGCACACACACAGCCTATACACTCCACCCCACACACACACACATGCCTCCACCACACCAAGCACACACATACACAAACCTCCAACACACAGCCTACACACTCCACTCCACACACATTTTTGCATTTGCCACCCCACACACACACACACACACACACACACACACACACGCACACACGCACGGTGTGGTCACGGTGGCCAAGCGCGCTTAGTACTCTGTATTGGGAGCGCTAGCTCTGGTGTCGGGGGTTCGATCCCACGCGCCGGCAGGGGAAGTTCTCTCAAAAACTTTCCCTGTCCGTGAAGGCAAGATCTGGGCGGATCGTCTCGGGGGACCCACAAAGTCTCCTGCCCACGTCCTACTCCCTTGGGCGTATGTAGGCGCTCTCGTTAGCTGCCAGGATCAGTCTGTTGATCCATTAGGATAAGATCTAGGTTAAGTCTGTATATTTTCAGCCCCATTGGCTGCCGGCTTGAAATAAACCGATTATTATTATTATTATTATTATTATTATTATTATTATTATTATTATACACACACATACAGTACATACATACATACATTCACATACATACATACATAACATCCACACCATACATAGGACAATACATGGATTAGTTAGTTACAATAGGAATTCAGAGGCTATAGTCTATTTGCTGTAAGTAGGCGAGAAATCATGACCTCTAACATCTGTAACTCAAAGACAACTACAGTAATCTAGCTAATATTTCTACCGTTTGGGAAGAACCAGTCAAGGAATATATGTGGAAATTTACAGCCAATTTGCTCTAGCCCTTTTTGAGTTACAGAGGATAGAGGTCATGATTCCTCGCCTACTTACAGCGAATAGACTATATCAACCCTATTGGATTATTAAGCCAGCACTGGTATTCCTGCTGTTATGCTAATTTATACACAGTTATACATACATATACACATTGCATTTACATATACTATATACTGTACATCTACGCATACATTACATATCTATTTACATATACACTAGCCAGACTAATTTAATGGGAGGCAGACCGTTTGTTTGGTCTATTAATTCATTTATTCATATACTTTTTTAGTTTCCTCCCTAGACCTCCATCAAGCTTAGAAAAACACCCCCTAGACCCCTCAAGATAAATTTGTAAATTTTTCGGTAGAAAAATTTCCCGGCCGAAGGCCGGTTCCTCTTAAAATTGCAGGCTCGCTATCACTCGCCAGGAAATAATCGACACCTAAATGGCACGAAAGGTCTTAAAATTGACAACGAAATGGGGCGAAAGGTGTTAAAATCGCCAAACTAATGGGCCGAACGTCTTATAACCTCAAAACTAGTGGGGCTTAACATTAGGGAGAAGGGGGTCCAGAAAAACGGTCTGCCTCCCCTTAAGGCAGTTGATATTGTATTATTTTTACTTATGTGTGATTAATAGTTATATGTTTGTCTTTCTAGGGTCTGTGACTGTATCAACATGTTTGTGTGCGTCGCTGGAATCCTGTGTACACCAATTAAGACTGTGCACTTCCTGGGAACTCATGTGCACCCCATCTACATACGCACACCATCTTATTCAATTTTCAGTTGTCTAAATAAAATATGAATATTTGTAAACCCCCAAAGTGTTTCTTTATGCCATTAACTATGTCAGTGAATGTTTTACTGAACTAAATTAAATAGATAAATAAATATGCCTTAACCCCTTCAGCACCAAGACGCCTTCTTACCTTTGTTTCTGGCTAAAACTATATGATTTTCTGCAGTTTAAGAAGGACCTACAGTATGCTGCTAAGAGGGTTTATTGAGATCGTATTTGAGTCGTATAAGTAAAGAAAATCGTCTGAAGGTAACCAGAATATGATAAAAATTACGTATTGGTGGTGAAGGGGTTAATAAAACAATAATTAACTTGTGTAAATATTAATACACAATAAAAAACACCATAATTAACTATATAAAACATTAAAATAAAATAAGACTTTATTTTACCAGTCATTAGACGATATTATTCAGTTTGGGAAGGATCGCTACCAATTAAAGTGGTATTATCTATCTCAATTAACCTAACTCACCCAGATCCTTCCTAAGCTTAATAAAACACACTAACTACAAGATAAATGGCTAATATGCAAGGTGGAAAGATCGGGAGAAGTATGTAATAGTCACGATTCACATTATATAATATCAGAACAGCCCCCGCATATCTTACTGTCCTAGAACACTTATTTTTTGTTCTAAGTGAGTGAGCGAGACAAAAGGTCAGAATTGCCTGTGGCGAGTTTAAAAGAGTGTCAGGGCCAAAATCAAGATGTTCGAGCCAAAATGCCTGGACACACAGCTTTAAGCAATTGAAGTCATAGGAAGAGGGAAAAACTGATTCTGGGAGAGAGTTCCAGAGCTCAGCTGTTGAATAGAAGAAAGATTAAGAATAGCCCTAGGACATCCCTCTGCGTGTCTTCCAACGTATACAGTATATTAATAATATATACTTGGTAAGTAAAGAAAGAGATACAAAAATAAATAATAATAATATAAATATAAGATAATAATTAAGAAAAGGGAATAAGAGGAACATACGATAAAGATATGAGATGGAAAGAGAATAAGTTGGAATAAGAAGAAAAACATGTAGGCGCCATCTAGTGTATAAACGGACAACTATAATTTATGGCCTAATAGGTAACGCCCCTTTTCAGAGAAAAGACGCCATTTTGGGGACAAAATAGCTCAATAGGCCACCTCCCGCCATCTTGAGGACCAAACAGCACTAAAAATGGCCAAAATCGTGTTAGTTCCCTCCTGGTACTCCCTGATCTTTTTCCCGCCATTGGACCCCTGGACCCCCTACCTGACCCCCTCCCTCCCCCCTCCCCCCTCCCAGGACTACATTAGCACAACACCCCTTCTTATGATTTCCTGTTTGGGAGAGACTTTTACTCAAACCTAACCTCACGAAAATTGGGTCAAAATCTGGAATTTCTTACCCCCTGGTAATTTTCTGGTATAGTCCTGGGAGGGGGGGAGGGGGGTGGGTAGGGAGTCCAGGGGACAAAATGGCGGGAACCTAAGTCAGCTCAGCAACCATAGCTTATGATCTGCTGTTGGAAAAAGACCCAAATGTTAGGTTAGGTTTGATGTAAAGTGAGGTTTGGTGAAAGACCTGAGAGGGAAGGAGGGACACTGGCTCGATTTTGATCATTTTTCGTGAGGTTAGGTTTGCATAGAAGTCTCTCTCGAACAGCACATCATAAGGGGGGGTTGCTGTGCTGTCATAGGCCTGGGAGGGGGTGGGTGGGGGTCTGGTAGGGGGTCCAGGGGGCAAAATGGCGGGAAAAGTGCTATCTCGCGAGGGTTGGTGCCTTTCTTTCTACCTAGCCATAATTGCCTGTTCATATTCTCACCTCTCATTCTTTATCATTCATTTATTTTTATGAACTGACTTACATTTTCCTTTTTATTTATTCGTTTTTTTCCGCCATTTTGAGAATTTGTTTGCCTCCAAAATGGCGCCCTATGTCCAGGTTGTCCCCAAAATGGCGTCTGTTATGTCACTCCAAACGTTCTATAACCAACTATATGGCTACAAAATGGTGCCATATTTCACTATATTAGTAGCTGTAGCTTTGAGACCCGCACAGGGCTGTCCTCGAGCAGTATCGAGGGTTAGTTTTTTCTTTTGATATAGGGAAAAGAAAACCACGTGAATTAAACTATTATATGTTTGCAATGTTTATTTAGGATATTTATAGTTTGCATTACTATAAAACTACTAACTTAATTTTGATAATAGCATTCACCTCTTCGAAATGCGTGAATTAAGGTTAAATATATAATATTATCATGTATATTACTTTTTTTTCTAATCATAATTCTTTGAAATACCCTTATTATTTAAAGGCTTCTATGGCCTCAAAATTGCCCCAAATATATTTATATTATGCCATTATCTGCATTTTATGTGTAACACTTATGTATTATGTTGTTCAGCACTTGAAGATAATTATGCTCTGCTTTTGGTGTCAATATATGTATGTAATTGAATTGTGTGCGTATGTGCAACTACGTATGTGCGTTATTACTTTTCGTGTATCAAGGTATGTGCGTATAATTGTTTTCATATATGTTGTGTTTTATATGTCTAGTATGTACGTGTCGTGCGTGTAGCCTATAATATTATGTACAACATGTGTCTTGAATATGTATGTGTATCAATGATAATACATAGGTAAAGAACAAGGTTTTATGATACAAAATTTTAAAGTTTATTTATCTTTATTTAATTACAAAAACACAGTAGTACAATTATTATATGTACACTGTACATAACACAGAAAGAACATGTTTCACATCTATCAATATGGCAATCAATAGTCAATTTCATGCAGCTTAGGAATAATCTATGGGAGTCGAGGACTTTATTGAGATAGTGTATACCCATGTAGAGGTCCTTCCTAAGCTGAATATAATCGGCTAATGGTATAATTAAACACGGTAGTAAAGGCAGGTAGGTAGGTATCTAGGTAGACAGACACACAGGCAGTCAGGCAGGTAAGTAAGTGGGTAAATAGTGGATGGGAGGGTAGGTAGGTAGGTGGGTAGGTAAGTGGGTGGGTAGTTGGGCAAGTAGGTAGGTGGGTAGGCAAGTAGGTAGGTGGGTGGGTGGGTGGGTGGGTAGGTAGGTAGGTAGGTAGGTAGGTAGGTAGGTAAGTAGGTAGGTAGGTAAGTAACTAAGTAGTTAGGTAGGTAGGTAAGTAAGTAGGTAGGTAAGTAACTAAGTAGTTAAGTAGGTAGGTAACTAAGTAGTTAGGTAGGTAAGTAGGTAGGTAACTAAGTAGTTAGGTAGGTAAGTAGGTAGGTAACTAAGTAGTTAGGTAGGTAACTAAGTAGTTAAGTAGGTAGGTAACTAAGTAGTTAGGTAGGTAAGTAAGTAGTTAGGTAGGTAAGTAAGTAGGTAGGTAGTTAGGTTGTTAAGTAGGTAGGTAGCCCTAACCTCTGCAACTCAAAAAAGTGGCTTTAGCAAAGGGACTGTAAATTGGCACACCTATTCCCTGTCTGACTCTTCCCAAATGGTTGAAATATTAGCTCGATTACTTTAGTCGTTAGTGAGTTATACAGGTTAATGTTCAAGAGCTTTTGGCATACTTATTTTGAACAGAGTACATTATAAAAAAAACACCACCACCAAACGAGGTAGGTGAAGACACGCAGACATTTCTGGCTATGTCATTAGTTCAGCCAAAACACATGAGCTCCACACCGGAATTCTTATAGGGCAGGGACGAAGGATGAGGCAAACACACACACTCCACCACCAACCAACAAGTGAACAAGGGCCACGAGTGACAGATCAAGATTAAGGAACAAAAAATCACAGCGAGATGTAAAAAATATAAAATGCACTACAGAGGGGAAGGCACACCACGAGGAACCAGTCAGGGCAGAAGCCACATCACGGACAACACCAAAGAACACTAACCTCTATAACTCACAAACCCATCCTCACACCGCCCCATAACACTCCTTTGCACCCCCTCCAAAGTATCACAACGCCTCGTACTACAACTGACCACACACGCTCTACCCCTACCTAGTTCCAACACAACATAGCTTCAGGCCACTACACTCCAAAAACACTCTTCTTACAGACCTTACACAAAGAGCTTTTTACGTCATCAGCTCCGATCACTACTTGCCACACTCGACATTAGTAAAGCCTTCGATGCCATCCCCCACCACAACCTAACAAATAAAATCTACAACACAAACATGCACAACATAAAAAGGTGGCTGGCCAACTATCTAGCAGGCAGATGTGCTCATGTAAGATTTTCTGGCCATTTACCTCTCATAACCATACCACATGGTTATGAGAGGTACCCAATTCTTGGCTGCAGCCTCCACAAACCAACACCACCCACTACACTACATGGCAGCACACCCACAGAAACCAAGGAATTACAATATAAAACTTGCAAAATAAACAAACCAAAACTTGGACGAACACAGTACAGTATCAAAACAACACCCAGCACACAGTACCACACACAAATAGTCATCTCTCCCTCCCTGCCCACCCCAAACCAGCTTCCAGAAGCACATCCATACTCATATATCTCTCCATTCCATCCGATCACTCATAGACTACACGCAGCTGCAGGCACGACCTCCCAAAATCATCCTTCTGAATCCTCTTTTCCTCGCGAGGACAGAGTCCACCTGGCCAGGCTGAAATACGGGCACCATCCAGCTCTCCTGAGCTATGAGACTGCATATCTCCGTCGTCGACACCTGCCCAGGATGCAACGCAGCACCCCCTACTATTAGACACATCATAGAAGACTGCATTCTACACAATCACTTATGCCAACAACAACAACAACAACATATTCTACTTTCCTTGAGAGCCCTGTGGGAAAGCCCGATCGTGGCCATGGCCTTCCTTAGGGACTCGGGGCTGTTCGGCCAGGCAGCTTAGGGAACGACTACAACAACTCACATACTCACTGCCATCTTAACCTCCTCCGTGACAATCGATGAGTCATCCGACAAAAGCGACTATTCCCTACAGACCTGGAATATGTACCCTTCATTAACAGTCAGACAGACATATGTGTGATATGCGCAAGTCAAGCGCCCTACACATTATAAATCGAGAAAGCATATCATCGACAACCTTAAACACTCATCCGCCTATGGCCTAGCCAAAATAAATAACATACACCTTAAAACACCTGGGATCACAAGGCATTCAATCACTCACCAACATACAGCTATTCACACAACGTAATACCAAATATCTGGAAGCATGGTGTCATCATCACAATCCCCTAACCAAACAAGACCCCATGCTACCCTCCTCACACCGCCCAATCACTCTCCTTTGCACCCCCTCAAAAGTTACCGAACGCCCCATATTACAACTAACCACACCTCACATTCCCCTAGCTACATCAAACCGACACAACTCCACAAACACCCTTCTACCTTACACAAAAAGTTTTTGATGACAACAATTCAGCTAGGCCACCACGCAGAACACTTGTTGTTACAATTAACATAGACTGCAGGAAGACATGAATGTAGTGTTCCAGTGGACCAGGGAAAACAACATGCAATTCAATGAGGAAAAATTCCAATTAATACGGTACGGAGATAATAATGGTGTTAAAGAAATTACAAATTAATTAACAGAATCTAACCACATAATAGAACGGAAAGACAGTGTGAAAGACCTTGGGGTATTAATGTCTGAAAATATGGGTTTCAAAGTACATAACCAGGTCAAAGTGGCGGCTGCGAAACGTCTAACGGGTTGGATTCTGCGTACTTTTAAAACACGCGGTGAATTGCCTATGATAACGCTCTTCAAATCTCTAGTGCTACCGCGGCTTGAATACTGTAGCGTATTAACATCCCCATACAAAGCAGGTGAAATAAATGACGTAGAGAGTGTACAAATAAATTTCACTTCGCATATAAGTTCAAAACATCTACACTATTTAAGAGCACTGAATCTGTACTCACTGGAACGTAGAAGAGAACGTTACCTAATAATATACACATGGAAAATCGCAGAGGGTTTAGTACCAAACCTACATACTCCGATAGTCATGAAATTCAGTGATAGAAGAGGCTGGGAATGCGAAATCCCCCGGATGAATAACAGGGGTGCTATGGGCTCTCTGCGAGAGGGCTGGTTATCACACAGAGGCCCACGTCTCTTCAACAAACTCCCACGGCGAGTAAGAGACATGAGGGACATCTCGTTAGACAACTTCAAGAGAGCCCTAGATGTCGAACTGCAAAAAGTGCCAGACGAGCCCATCCTCGCAAGGGAGCGAGCTGTCGCTTCAAACAGTCTACTGCACCAAATCACCACCCATAACGAGGGGCGTCGTGCTCCTTGGTGCCGCTAGAAGAGCGGCGAACACATCCAAAGGTATCCAAAGGTAAGTAAAGCTTTTGATACCATTCCCCGCCACAACTTTACAAAATTCTTAACACAAACATGTACAATAACACAAAAAGATGGCTGGCCAACTATCTAGCAGGCAGATGTGCTCATGTAAGATTTGCTGGCCAGTCATCGAACATCAGAAATTTCACAAACGAAGTCCCTCAGGAATCCGTCTTGTCACCAACACTTTCCAATCTTTACATGCACGACCCACCCATACCCCACACATCCCAGATACACACAGCCTCTTCCGCACACGACATAACACTCACATGTACACATGGAGACACAAACACAGCCGCACAACTCCTCCAACTGTACCTCAATACACTACACGACTGGTTCACCGCAGCCAAATTTACGGCGACCCTTCTCACAAACTGGACAGTAGAATACCTCACCTTAAACTACATCCCTATACCACATAGACACACACCCAAAATCCTTGTAATTAAAACAACATATTACAAGCATAAAAAACAAACGGACACCAATACTAAACACCTTCAAGTCACTTGCCCACACAACATTTGGACATAATTTCATGAATCACCAACCCACCATTTAACTTACAAATAAACCTAAATCAATTAAACTAATGAATACATGTGTTACTCCAAGGATTCAAACCTAGGATACTCAAACAAACTAACACCACAGTATACAAACAATACATATGTTACAAAGGAGTACAAAGGAAATCAAGCAACAACAGGTCTAGTGACCCTTCTAGGTTGCTTGTCCTCCAAAACACTGAGGATCAAGTGTCCAAACAGTGGTTTAGAGTGGGTAAGGGAACATTGGAAAGGGAACTACTGCCCTGCCACTAACGTGGCAGGACTAGGAAGTTAGTAGGGGACATATGGGTTAGTAACTGAGGGGAGGATAAAGTTATTCATTTACAAACGCAGTCAGTCGCGGGTTTGATGCGAGATATTTGTCTAGGCGGAATTTAAATGAATCAACGGTGCTGCAGTCTATAACGTCTCGGGGAAGCCCATTCCACAAGTTGACAACTCGATTGAAGAAGAAATTCTTAGATTCGTGCGAGTTAAAAGATTTACCAATAATTTTGCAACCGTTTCCCCGCGAATGAAATATGCCCATCCCCAGTGATGAAATATGCTAGCCCTGCTTGGGGCCTCTAACCTCTCTGAAACACATCACAACACCCTACAGACATATAGAACAAAGCCCTCAAAATAATAACTGGCTGCACAGCTACCACACCTACAGAAAACCTACACCAGGAAACCCAAGTCCTCAAAATCAAGGATCACCTTGATACGAGAGGCACACAATTTCTCGCTGCAGCCTCCACAAACCAACACCACCCACTACACTACACTACATCCCAGAACATCCACACACACACACCAAGGGAATATCAAAACAACACCTACCACTCGTTATCATACACAAATACTGTCTTCACTCCTCCCTTGCCCACCCCAAGCCAGCCTCCAGAAGCATATCCATATTAAAATCACCCAGCGATCCATCCAGTCACTCAAAGACAACACTCAGCTACATGCACGGCCCCCTAAAGTCCATCCCTCAGAAACCCTCCTTCCCGTGAGGACAGAGTCCACCTGGCTAGACATACGATGTGGGCACCATCCAACCCTTCTGAGTTATCAGAAGAGGCTGGATGACTCCGTCCAGGACACCTACTCGGGTTGCAACAGAACACCGCACACTATCAAACACATTATGGAAGACTGCACAACACACAACCACATATGACAACAACACAACACACACTCCTTGAAAACACTGTGGGAAAACCCGGTCTCGGTCATGGCCTTCCTTAGGAGCTCGGGGCTGTTCGGCCAGGCAGCCTAGGGAACCACTACTACTACTACTCACAAATTACTAGAGTAATCAAGCTAATATTTATACCATTGGGGAAGGGTCAGCCAGGGAATATGTGTGGAAATGTACAGCCCAAATTTTGTTTTAGCCCTTTTTGAGTTACAGAGGTTAGGGTTCATGGTGACTACCTATTTCGAACAGGGTATAGCATTAAAATATTAGAGGATACTTGTAATTTGGTATACAGTCGCGCTAATAAGTGATGTCTCGGCACCAAGTATGTTTTGATCAATAATTGGTATCAGCAATATCTAAGCTCCATTTCTTCATATCGAGTAATATATATAAACAGGTTCCTACACTTACCCACCCTATTCAACATCTGACAGACATTAATACAGCACAGAGCAAGCCAAACGTAATGACAGCTGGGACATGACTTATTAGCGCGACCGTACAAGGCCTCACAGAATATACAAGTAGAGCCGTATATGTTTTAACATTATTAGGTTCTCTCCACCAACCAACTTTACTCCTAAACTTGAATAATGAAATTAACAAACACATGTGGCAGTCCGGGGATTCGAACCCAGGACGCTCACACCGAAAATCAACACTTATGCATTGCGCCACAAAGACACACATAAACTGCACAAATACTAGTTGGTTTTATTTCACCTGATGCTAAATTGAATACCTTAGCAACTGATTTATCGATTCTTAATGGAAAAATATGAATCTACTATGCCACCCCCAGCTATGGGGTATGTGCCTGAGTATATACATACATACATATACATTATACAAAGTCTATGTCGTATTAAGGGGAGGTGTTTAGTTTCCTCCCTAGACTTCCATCAAGCTTAAAATTACACTCCCTAGACCCCCTTTCAAGATGAATTTGTACATTTTTCGGTAGAAAAATATCTAGCCCGAAGGCCGGTTCCTCTTAAATTACAGGCTCGCTATGAAAAAATCGACACCTAAATGGCACGAAAGGTCTTAAAATTGACAGAAATGGGGCGAAATGTTTAAAAATCGCCAAACTAATGGGGCGACCGTCTAAAAATCTCAAAAGCAATGGGGCTAAACATGAGGGACAAAGGGGTCCAGAAAAAAAATCCCTCAAGTCGATATCTCCCCTTAATGCCAAACTTTCATAATTAACAACACTTTACGCTACAAAATCAACCTAGCGAGTAACCAAATAAAATGTAAAACTTGCAGAGGGACAGAGGTGCATGGGGGCGGTTCGTTCGTGGCCACACCTTCGGGGATCACGGCGTCAGGCAATAGATAGATAGATAGAATCCACCACATAGGGTGTACAATAGATAGATAGATAGAATCCACCACATAGGGTGTACAATAGATAGATAGATAGAATCCACCACATAGGGTGTACAATAGATAGATAGATAGAATCCACCACATAGGGTGTACAATAGATAGATAGATAGAATCCACCACATAGGGTGTACAATAGATAGATAGATAGAATCCACCACATAGGGTGTACAATAGATAGATAGATAGAATCCACCACATAGGGTGTACAATAGATAGATAGATAGAATCCACCACATAGGGTGTACAATAGATAGATAGATAGATAGAATCCACCACATAGGGTGTACAATAGATAGATAGATAGATAGAATCCACCACATAGGGTGTACATAACTACATGAGCAAGTTAATCTGGTTCCCAAGCAAACTAATCGCACACATAACAACGCACTATCGTCACGTTCGAGGAATTAGTCAATTTGGGAAGTCCGGGACATTGAAGATAGTAACATAGCTATTTACCATCAAATAGAACAAAATAGAATATAGTACACATTGTATGATCACCGTAAAGCTCGGTTCACACATACCCGTCCTGAGCTCCCGTCCTTCCCCGACCACTGAAAACGTATGCAATCGTGCAAGGACTCCGACATAAACGGGTATGGTCTGTTCATGAACGTACAGTGACGCCACAATACGGGCGGCGGCGGCGAGGGAGCCGAACATTATTGACATACCTAAAATAAACGGATCAGGACGGACCAACCGCCAAAATCGGTTCAAGGGCGGGTCACCCACGTGACTGGTCAGCGCATAGGCGCCGTGTATAAGCGTCTATGCGCCGCCTAGACGTAGTCTATGCCCCGACCAAAATATTTGAAAGTTGAGACTGCACGTGCCAACGTCCCTCACGTGATCACCCCGTCCCCGCTAGTCCCTGCCCACCAAGCGTCCATAAAAGAGCCAGCCGCGTGTGGTCCTATCTCAGTTCCCAAGCCACCGTCAAAATAAAAAATCCCTCAAGTGGAAATCTGCCCTTATTAATACTCTATAGTAGCATGCAGTTGGCTTGCATCTTCGTAGGTTTAATTGTTAATTTGTACATTTGTTGGTAGAAAAATTTCAATTTTAACCCGCTGAGTGCCAGGGACGTATATATACGTCCTCGCCGAAAAAAATCGTAGCAGCGAAACGACTGCACCTATGGCTTTCATATTTTTACCACATGTACCTTACCCTTTTGGCTACCCACCACAAAAATCCCAAATCCCTCCTCCCACCCACTCGCTGACTGTCGGTCCCGTCAGAAGGAAAAAAAAGGAAAATCTGTGGCGGCGAAACGACTGCACCAATCGGTTCCATATTTGTGTGACAAGTCCCTTACCCTTCTGCCTTCCCCCCACCACATCCCCAACCGCCTCCAACCACCCACTTCCAGCGTATCCGTACGAAGATAAGGAAAAAAAGGAAAATCCGTGGTGGCGAAACTACCTCACCAATCGGCTTCATATTTGTAACATGAGTCAATTACGCTTCTACCTTCCCCCCACCATCCCCCAAACCACCCTCCCACGACCCTCCTACCCATACATTCCGATACCATAAAAGTCTCTGTAGTCTATAGTGTCTTTTCAGCTACTTGGACCATCGGGGACCTGATTTCTGGCGAAAATGGACAAGGGGAGTGTTTTTTTTTAACATTATCCTTCCTTTCTCTCCCAACTTGATAGATTTAGCCAAAAAAAAAAAAAAACAAAAAAAAAAATCTGGCACTGGCAGAAGCACACCGTCAAAATTGGCTGGCACTCAGCGGGCTGGTTGAGACTGAGGTGTCTCTGTGCCACGCCCCAATATATATGCATGATGGGGGCCATCGCCGACAACACTGCGTCCATCATATTGTGGTCGCAGTGTTGTCGCAGTGCCGTCACAGTGCGTCTCAGACAGGTCGTATTCAGACTTATTAGGACGCCTTCCAAAGGGACTGGTCGTGGCACCAAGTCGCCGCCCATGATCCGTCTGCCGGGGCGGTCACGTGTTGAGATCTCCGTCCACTAGCCGTGCATGCGCCGTCTTCCGGGGCGGTGACGTGTTGAGGTCGGGCATCAGGGCCACACGTGGCCACTCGGGCCCACTCGGGACACAAGGTCATCCGTTTGATGCCGTCCAACAGTTTTTGGTGGTCGGGGAAGGACGGGAGCTCAGGACGGGTATGTGTGAACCGAGCTTAACAAGGCAAATAGCTTCAATCCCTAGTAACCAATTTTCTTACACTTAATTGCATTATAAAAACTACTCCATTACTGACAATGTGGTGTCCTTGGTTCAAACTACTCCATTACTGACAATGTGGTGTCCTTGGTTCAAACTACAGTAAAAGTCCGTTAATCCGACGACCGATGATTCGAATCTCCCAATAGTCCGAATTTTTCAATTTGAGGCCAAATCCGAATTCACCCGATGGTCCGAATTTCAAGAAGTCCCAAAGTCCCCTTTTTGAGGCATTAGGCCACTCAAATGACACATAATGGAGCACACACATATCATATGTTCATGAATTCACTTTAAAAGTTTACCATTGTCATTGTAGCCTATTATCTACTTCAAAACATTCAGATTAATGGTCAAAGGAAGCTACTGATATAATCGTAAACACCTTCGTCTTCTTCTTCTTCCACATCGTCTGCTAGAGAGTTTGTTTTGCTCTTGAACGCATCCTTGGGACGCTCCGATGCGCTACTGGCTTGCACCGCATTTTCTGCAAGCGCATTCAGTCTTGAGCTTGAAAACGCACCTTTCAAGAAGTCCCAAAGTCCCCTTTTTGAGGCATTAGGCCACTCAAATGACACATAATGGAGCACACACATATCATATGTTCATGAATTCACTTTAAAAGTTTACCATTGTCATTGTAGCCTATTATCTACTTCAAAACATTCAGATTAATGGTCAAAGGAAGCTACTGATATAATCGTAAACACCTTCGTCTTCTTCTTCTTCCACATCGTCTGCTAGAGAGTTTGTTTTGCTCTTGAACGCATCCTTGGGACGCTCCGATGCGCTACTGGCTTGCACCGCATTTTCGGCAAGCGCATTCAGTCTTGAGCTTGAAAATTCACCTTTGGACGTATTAGTCTTGAGCTTGAAAACGCACCTTTGGATGTTCCGATACGCTACTATTTATAGTTCAGTGATCGGAGCATCCCAAGGGTGCTTTCAAGACAACAAGACAAGGGTGCTTTCAATACAATATAATATAACAGAGCACGTCACAAAAGGAAAATCACAAAAGGAAAATTACAAGAACCTCTCAGGGAAGTGCCGTTGTTAAGGCATTACTTCCCGAACCACATCTGATCTTCAAGAGCAAGACAAACTCGCTAGTAGACGGAAGAAGAAGAAGACGTTTATATCAGCAGATTCCTTTGGCCATTAATCTGAATGTTTTGAAGTAGTTAATAGGCTACAATGACAATGGTAAACTTTTGAAGTGATTTCATGAACATATGATATGTGTGTGTGCACCATTGTGTCATTTGGGTGGCCTAATGTCTCAATGTTTTCGTCATACACAGGTTCATAGGGGTAAAGTCCGATAATCCGAAAAATCCACTAATCCGAACGAGAGCCGGTCCGCTGCCCTTCGGATTAACGGAAGTTTACTGTACTCCATTACTGACAATGTGGTGTCCTTGGTTCAAACTACTCCATTACTGACAATGTGGTGTCCTTGGTTCAAACTACTCCATTACTGACAATGTGGTGTCCTTGGTTCAAACTACTCCATTACTGACAATGTGGTGTCCTTGGTTCAAATCCTCAGAGGATCATGGGCTTTCATTAATTTCATTGGGAGTTATTGAACATTGTGACGTATTTTGACAGTTTATTCTTGCTTTCATAAGACTATTTTATGCAGCATAACAAGGATCTGTGGCAATTATAAGGGTAAAGACTATCTCAATTACCGGTAACCCTCTGACCTCCATATATCCTTCATGTATGTATATACTCAGGCACATACCCCATAGCTGGGGGGTGGCCGACTCGAGACAGAGCCCGAACAGGGATAAGGCCGGTGTCACACGAGCGCTTTTTCAGTAAATTTTTACGGGTAATTGTTGTCTGGTAGCTTCTAAATACAAGTTCTATGATAATTAAACCAGCTAACATTATCTAACTTCGATCTAGTTTCCGATTCCAATGCAAAATATTCCTAAATATAACCAGAAAAAAACTTGCCCAAGGAAAATTGACGGAAAAAGCGCTCGTGTGACAGTGTCCTAACACAACACAACATAAATAAAACAAAATAATAAATTCACACACAACTAGGTCACCAAGGAGAAGGCCCTTCCTAATCTGAATAAAATCAGAAAAACAGAAAAGAAATGCATATTGGGTCTTGGAAGTTTTGGTTAATAGACTCCATTAAAATCAAGTCAATATTTTTAACATCGTTCTTAACCACATTGCCGCACACGTCGCCTTTGTACACTGGCTTGGGGAGATTTCCGACGCTCGTTTCGGTGCAGTTATCATCTTCACTACTACACAGGAATATCTTTAAAGGTACTAAGGCCTTTTTATTTACGCTAGACATCAGCTTAGCCCTCAACATCTCACTTATGGCCGAAATCTGCAAGGCTCGAGATTCCGACACAAGATTATCCTTTCCGCTTTCGGCCAAGACCTGAGAGTATATGTGTCCTCTCTCCAGCTTCTGCGATTCGAGTTCTCCGCTGGGAACGTTGAGAGGGAAGTCGGTGGTGATGGTCTCTGTGTTAAGGAAGGAGTCGGTTGTTGACGGGAGCTCTGTGGTCATTGGTTCTTCTTCACTGTCATTACCACTTATGTTCTGGGGTATACAAAACAAAACACTATTAGTTATTTTAATAAAGGTAAAGTTAAATAAAAAAATAAAAAAAGGAAAGAGAGGAAAAATGGGGTAAGTGCCAGAGTACATACACACATATAATGGGGTACTGTATCAGCGGACCAATGGTTCCTATCTTCAGAACATTCCTGTGCTTAGTATGCTTCCAGCCAGGGCCCCACTGGGGTAAATAAAATAGCAAAACAGTGGTGGAACTGCCATCCGGGTGAGGGACTGGGTCTGTTCCTTCAGTGCTAAGGGTCATAATCCACTTAGTGAAAATGGTACTGTGGAATGGGTCGGTAGAGGCATGTCTGGGAACCTGGAGGCAGTTTCTGCCATGGCCATCCCTTTTGGGGCGCTTCCTCTGAAAGCGGGGTGCGTCAGATTGATGGTGATGGTACTGCATCATGTACATAAACAAAGATACAGGGGAACTTAATATGTAATATCTGCAAAACAAACAAACCAAAACCAGAAATCGCACAATATAAAGACAAAAACATTTATCTCATCAAAATCATTAGTGGAAATAACATATTGAAGATTTAGCAAAACAATAATATGAAATAAAAAACCACAAAACAAATACAGTAGTACCTGAAATAAGACTCTGGGATCGGCAACCACAACGAACGTCAGGAAAGTCGCTGCGTCTAGATATGGGTCACTCTGGCAGTCCTGGGGAAGCGAAGGAACCTCTCGCGTACAGGACCACTCGGAACTCTCCAGGTAGCGTAGAGATTCTGTTGTCTCGCACGTAGAGCCAATCACTGAAATGGGAAGACCTGTGATAGAGGATAATTTGTTAGGTTATTATTTCTCAGCCGAATATTTTATGCGAGACAGATGAAACTACAAGTCTCCCTCGATTCACAATTGGGTTAAGTTCCTGAAAACCAGATCTTAAATAGAAAAATCGTATAGCAAACCTTAAAATTAATGGAATAAATAGGAGTGCGTTCTCAGACCAACCAAAACACAAACACAAACACCTAAAAACCAATAATAATATCAAAATCGGGGCATCAGATAGTGAGGGAGACCTGTAGTGAATTTAGGGAAGAAGAGAGAGATACAAAAGCCTAATAATAATAATAATAATAATAATAATAATAATAATAATAATAATAATAATAATAGTGCAGTTTTTTACCAGCATGCACTCCCTGCTCAAGAGGTGGGCTAGGGTGGACACCCTGATGTTTGAGGAACTTCAGTGGACAGTTACCACAGATTGCTAGACCACCACCATCCACCAACAACACTGTTGTCTGTCAATAACACACATTGGCGGACCCCAGACTCAAACCCTCAACCTCTCAGTTTACAAGCCAGTGCTCTACCAACCGCAACTGCCTGTTTTAACTCTCTTTATGTTACATTTTATTATAATGTAAAACTTGCAAAATAAACAAACCAAAACAGGAACGACACAACATAAAGACAAAAGAACTTATCAAAATCACTATGTGGAAATAACAATTTAGCAAAAAGAAATATAAAAACAAAAAACCACCACATAGAAATTACTGCCTCACAGCACCCCATACTATTAAACACATCATAGAAGACTGCATTCCACACCATCACTTACGCCAACAACGATCTACACTCCTTGAGAGCCCTGTGGGAAAGCTCGATTTCGGCCATGGCCTTCCTTAGGGACTCGAGGCTGTTCCGCCAGGCAGCCTAGGGAACGACAACAACAATACTGACTCACACATCTATCTATCTATCTATTGCCTGACGCCGTGATCCCCGAAGGGGTGGCCACGAATGAACCGCCCCATGCACCTCTGTCCCCAGTCAGTCGACGCCCCTCCCCCCAACCAGCACCGCCTTCGTTCATGTAGTTCCTCACTCCATCCTTCCACCTCATATTCGGTCTACCTCTCCCCCTCTGTCCCTCCACCTCGCTCTCGTACACCCTCTTAGTCATTCTCTCGCTTTCCATACGTTCCATATGGCCGAACCATCTCAAGTTGTTCCTTTTCACACTTTCCAGCACATCTACCTCCACACCACACCTCCTTCTTACTTCCTCATTAGTCTGTCTATCCCTCCATGTAACTCCGCACGCACTCCTTACTCACACATACCTATAACAAAGAGTTCTCCCTCATTCTATCTATATTTAAATGATTTTATGAAGTTTAAGAATGATCTGTGTTAGTAAAAATGGTTAAGTGAGATAGTTTGAAGCCTGGTAATTGCTGGAGGCCCTTTTGAAAACTTAATAAAATCGTTAAATATGAGCAAGAATATAATTAAAAAGACGTCGCCGGTACAGAAGTGGTTAATGACTCAGACGTACCTATAACAAAGAGTTCCCCCTCGGCGTCCACGGCCCACACAGGCTGTCCGGCGGTGTATGTTTCTTCCGTAAACCTTCGACTGTGGTGTGGGTTGTGCTGCCAGGGGTATTGCCTTTCTTTAATGTCCAATTTATTATAGTCCTCTACTGATCTTGCTCCCTGAAAATATAGTAATGGGTTGGCTATGAGAACAGATAAAATATATACTACCTTTCTATTATTTTTTGTAATATTGGTAGGGGAATTTCCTATCTTTAATGTCCAGTTTCTTATAGTCCTCTACAGATCTTGCTCCCTGAAAATATAGTAATGGGTTGGCTATAAGAACATAAAATAAATACTATAGTACCTCTCTTTCATTATATATAATACTTGGTAGTAAAAGTAGGTAAGGGTGCTGCCTCGCTTTAATTATATTTTTTATAGTCTGGTAGAGATCTTACTTCCTGAAAATATGGCAGTGTAGAATTCTGGGTTATCAATAAGCACAGATGCATGTATGTACTGTATATACCAAGGCAGATACCCCACAGCTGGGGGTGGCCGACTCAAAACAGAGACTGAAGAGAAACAACATTTAAAGTTCCAATTCTTAGAGTCCGGGACCACTTTCGCGTTCCCTCGCCCCTTTCTCTGTCTCGTCTAGTAAGTGAGTTGTACAATATATATATACTGTATATTCATATTTGTTTTCACCAACTCACCAATTAATTTACAAATAAACCTAACTAGTGAAATCAATGAAAGTAATAAATACAAGGACTCGATCCTAGGATACTCACACTGAAATTCCGCACACTAAGCATTAGGCTATCGAGACAGTTACAGTATATACAGTATATAGAGAGAGATAATATGAAAAAATTATGACCCACCTTAACCGGAGTATAAGTGTTGCGATGAGGTATGTTGTCAGTAATAATACACAACGCACCATCCAGAACCACTGACTTAGTTACTCAATGTTACTACTCCATACTGTCTCACGCTGGTAACAATAACCGCTGTCTGAGGAACAACAGAAAGATTCATATTATCACCAACCCACCAATTAACTTACAAATATACCCGTACCTAATTCATGAAATTAATGAAACAATGAATACATGCGGTACTCCATGGATTCCAACCTCGGATACTCACACCAAAATTCCGCACACTTAACCATATCTTGCTATATTCTTAATCAGTAATATTGCTTAGAGCTTGTGTAGATTTATTTTATATACATAAGGCAAGAATATGAATACTTGAGCAAAAGAGTATGAAGGTGTGAGTGAGAGATGGAGAGTGAAAGTGAGAGTGAGTGTGTGAGAGAGTGAAACAGAGATACCGGTACACATAATATAATTGTTTTACAGAAAAGACTAACCTAATATAGGCTGAGGTCTGGTAATACAATGAGAGAACACCAAACAATCATCATCACTACAATCTTTATCACAGCAACAGTTGACCTCACAATACCCAACCTGACAATGAGACAACAATTACTTCATCAATCATTAACTTTCAAAGATATATAATTATTAATAATGACAACAAAGATGGGACTCATATCTGGCCTGACAACCTATACTCGGTGTCAGCAACTCTTGAGAAAATTACGGTTCTTTGTTTTGGTTTGTTTATTTTGCAAGTTTTACATTATAATTTTGAGATTGGACCGAAGTACCTGACCCCACGTCTTTCTAGGTTTACCCCTACGCGCAGCTCCCCTTATGTTCACATTCCGGCATTTCTTCACTTAGCTGTAATTATATATTCTCGAGTCGCCCACCCCCAGCTATGGGCTATGTGCATGAGTACAGTATTATACTGTACAGTTTGCCGCACATATTCTATCCCGTTGGGGTCGTGATTTGGCAGCGCTTTACCCACCTCCCTCACTCCACCTCTTATTAATTAAAATGTAAAACTTGCAAACTAAACAAACCAAAATTGGGACAAGGACAATATAAAGTCAAATTAAATTATCAAAATCGCTATGTGGAAACAACGCTTACTAAAATGAAAATTATTAAATAAAAGAACATAGGAGGTGGAATGAGGGAGGGGGGTTGGTTAAGTGGGTGCAGTTCTGCCAAATCAAGACCCCAACGGAATAGAATATGTGCGGCAAACTGTACAACATACCATAATAATCACGGTCGCAGTCAAGTCCTGGGAACTATTGCCATAAAAGTGGGTCATAATTTTCTCAGTCACTGGCACCAAGTATAATCAAACGGACAATTAACCCTTGGGATCCGGGAGGCCTCATACGAGGCAAAATGGTAAAAAAAAAAAATCCGCTATAATCATCAGAACTCGGCAACCACGCATTGTAGCGACGTCATCTCTACGGCATTCTATAGACAACAAAAAGTTCTACAATTTGCAAAAAAATCTGCTACTGAATTCTTTAGTTGATTTTACCAAAATTCATATGAGGCCCCCCGGATCCCATGGGTTAAAATGTAAAACTAGCAAAACAAACAAACCAAACCTTGAGATCGCAGGTGCAGAAATCCCCAACGGTAAACAGACTTTCCTCTAAGAATGCGGGAGGGGCGGAGGTGGTGGTGGTGGTAGTAGGGATGGTCGTAGTGGTATCAACAGGCGTGTCACTGGTACCATTAACATCAGTACCATTCCCTATTGATGTCTGGTTGGCGTCGGTGTAGTCCAGGACGTAGTCGGTATCGTTGGAGGGAGTTTCTGAGGTGGTTCCTGTGTCGGCGTCGGTGTTTTCAATCTCCTCCGCGCCCTGGCATGTTCCCGGCACCACAAACACCATAACGCACACCACCACAACACTTAGTAAACGCATTAACATCATCTTATACTTTTAGATGCAGATAAAATATTTACTGGTAGAGCTTTACTGCATTTCAACTACTATTACACTAGATATCATTTTGTATTTTAAGATGCAGAAACAAATTTACTGGTAGTTTTTCATGAATGAAAAGTAGTACAACTACTGTTAATTGCACTCAGTAGATAACATCATATTTTTTAACCCAATGAATAATAGTACAGTAGTTTTTTTGCACTCGGTAGATGACACCATATTTTTCAGTCTCGGAGAGTAATACCCAGCTCCAGATGAACCTGAAATAATAAAAGTACAATTAACTCTTGCAGTATAAAGCCGTTACTATGATCACTTCTATGCTGATGGCACTCAACTGTATGTAAAGATTAAAATGTATAACTTGCAAACTAAGCAAACCAAAACTGGGACAAAGACAATATAAAGTCAAATTAACTTATCAAAATCGCTATGTGGAAACAACGCTTACTAAAATAAAATTTATGAAATAAAAGAACACGATAACAAATCTTAATAATACAAAGATTAAAATGGAATCTCTATTGTCCGATACTGTCTTGATAGTGTAATGCATAAATCCGCAGAATTTTGGTGTGAGTATCCTAGGCTCGAGTCCTTGGAGTGCCACATGTATTTGTTGATTTAATTAATTGAGTTTAGAAGTAGATTTGGTTGGTGAATAAATATTAATTAATATACAAAGATACAATAGGAATCTCTATTATCCGATATCAAGATCTGGATGGCAGCAAGGAAACTTAAGTTGGAATGAGGGAAAAACTGAGATTGTTTATTTTGCAAGTTTTATAATTTAATCACCATCATCCAAGGAAACAGAAAGGGTATTGATGCTGAGAATGTACTTACCCCGGATATGACCGAATCTCAACTTTGTCCAGTGAGCCCAGTCCCAAATATAGGAGTATATAGTAGTTCAACTTAAAAGTAAATTAAAATGTAAAACTTGCAAACTAAACAAACCAAAATTGGGACAAGGACAATATAAAGTCAAATTAAATTATCAAAATCGCTATGTGGAAACAACGCTTACTAAAATGAAAATTATTAAATTATTATGTTCCTTCCAACAACCAACTATACTCCTAAAATCGATTAATGAAATTTACAAACACATGTGGCAGTCCGTGGATTCGAATCCAGGATGCTCACACCGAATCAACACCTTGCATCGCACACGAAGACAGTTAAATGGTGGACTGCCTACGATTATTCAACTTCGAATCCTGCATATCAATCTAAGCATGAACACATCCCAAACTGCAACTCACGTAGTATGCATATGTGAATGGAAAAAGAGCAATTATGGGGCAAACCACTAGGAAGTCCTCTCGATAAATTACCCGAACCAATATCAATTATTATGTTCCTTCCAACCACCAGATACTCCTAAAATCGATTAATGAAATTTACAAACACATGTGGCAGTCCGTGGATTCGAATCCAGGATGCTCACACCGAAAATCAACACCTTGGTGGACACTGCTACGATTATTATGCAACTTGAAAATCTAAGCATGTAAAAGAACACAATCCACCACATAGGGTGTACATTACTACATGAGCAAGTTAATCTGTTTCCCAAGCAAACTAATCGCACATATAACAGCGCACTATCGTCATGTTAAAGGAAGTAGTCAAGTTTGGGAAGTCCGGGACGTTCTGGCAAATTTTACTAAACTCTGCATGAATAAAGAAACTACATGTTAAATGTCAAAATATTATTTAAAATCAAATTTGCAACATGACAAGACATTAACAATAGTACAAAATACAAATATTGATAAGATATCTATACTATTACAAAATAATATATAAAATACAGTACAGCACTCACTAACGATAGTGCTATCGGGTAGGTACCTGTAAGCATAGCATGCCTCAAGTGACCCCTATCAATAACTACCCTACAAATAACCTACATTTATAGCACAAATAAACTAAGGAAATCGCAAAAGTAAGCAATTGATACTATCGACAATGAATACATATAATATAAAGACAAATAATTGCAAAATATGAAGTAACAACAGATTTAAACAAAGAGTACTCTTTTAACAAGAACAATAAATTTAAAAAATCATCAATAATAATATTAATAATAGAAAAAGAAAAAGATAAACAATAAATATAGACAAAAAGTAAGCAGAGGTTATACAAGAAACTTCAAGTTAAAAATGCTTGATTAAAATTATTGATGTCAAATTTTAGAATAGTCACAATAATTGACCCTAAAAAGATTAAATTTATGGAACAATTTACTTGCCTCAAAACCTCTGTCCACTAAGAGTCTGTATAGTAACCTAGCTCTAGCCCAAAAGTCATCTACTTTAGTGCAGATTTTACAAAATCTTATTAATTGGGAATAAAAACAATTATAAGTGATTTTACTATCGATATTACTACTAGGGAAAGGAAAGTTTATTACGTTAAAATTAAAATCATCAACTTTGTGATATACTTTAAGTATGCACTGTTCATTAACAATCTCTATATTTATATCAAGAAAATTTTCAACTTTATAATTTACGTTACATTGTGTGAGGGGAATAGAATTAGGGTAAATAAGTTTAGCAACTTGATTAAAATTTAACAAATTGCAAACAAGAATATCATCAATATATCTACTATTATTACTTAACAGTTTAGCAAGTGCTAATTTTTCTGGAATTTTATTTTTCTTGCTACTGTCAACTAAGTCTTTTATATATTTAAATTCTAAAGCAAGCAAGAATAAGTCTGCAATTAAAGGGCTAGCATTTCCACCCATAGGAATTCCTAATATTTGTTTGAAAATGTACGGCCCGAATCTAACATAAGTATTGAAAAGGAGGAATTTAAGGGCATCTTTAAGTTTAGTTCTATCAAAATATACAGAACTAGTGGGAGTAGAGCTAAGTGATGCATTATTAAAATATGTATAAACATTTATGAAATAATTACCATTCCTAACGAACCTGTCAAAGTGCAAATCTATAATAAAGCAAAGCTCTGAATATACTAAATCTAAAGGCAAATTGGTATACAAAGTTGAAAAGTCGAAGCTATGTACCGAGGTAACTTTCGGCATGGTATTTATTTTATCAATAACTTCTAACGAATTGTCAACACTCCAATAATAGTTAATGCCAGTTCTTCTCATGATGGTATTACAATATCTTTTATGAGTACTTTTAATGTATTTTAAGCAATTTACGACTTGTTCTGATAGAGTTTTAGTGGTAGCAAATTTTGCTCCGGCAATAAAGCGATATTTATAAGGTCTTTTATGAAATTTAGGTAACATGTATAATTTTGCAATGCACTTGTTCTTATCAGAAAGTTTAATATCAAATATTATATTTTTCTTGGTATGTTCATCGATTAAGTTATCAATATTCAGATTATTTTGAATTTCATAAACAGAATTACCGCAAATATTTTTACGTAATATGTTACCCTTAATACCCAATTCTTTTTTCATGTTTTCAAGATAAAATTTCTTACATGTGAAGCTATAATTATTGCTGGCTTTATCTACTGTAGTGATTACAAAATGTTTATGTAAATTTATTAAATCAGCTTTAAGCTTATTATAATTATAGTCTATAAAATCTGAAAGATTAAATTCATTTTTAAGCGAGAAAATTTTATTTCTAATTAACTTAATTAATAATTTAGACCATGCTTCTAGTTCTCTCGCATTGCAGCACGCAATTTTTAACAATTTATCTTTTAATTTATTGACTGAAAAAACAATATCTTTTAAAATTATGTCCCATGTTACTTTATTACTCCCTATTCTAAATTTAAACCCTTTACGACATAGCTCTGCTAATTTGTCGTTTGCAAAATGTTTAACTAGTTCTACATCACCTGTTAATATGTGACATATCGGACTATAAATGAACTTTGCTATTGCATCACGTCTGCTAGCTGGCATATCCATGACTCTTTCACACACGCATTTATTATTATTGAAAATATCATTATCTGAAAGATTTCCTAAAACTTTATTATAATTACAAATAATAGACCCAACAGGTCGTTCATATGAATACACTATTAATGGTTTGAAATCTTTACAACCATCTGTAACATGGACTTAACTTTCTTTGAATTAATAAGACTGTTAACATTAATTTTGTCTAAAATTTTAGAGGAATAATTTAAAGTGGACATGACTTTATCTTTAATACGGTTATCTTTGGATTTCTTAGAATTAGCTCTAATATATCCCATACAAGCAAAGACTATATTCTAAAATTTATTTGTGAAATTATGTTTATTATTTAGAATATTTTCTATAAAAGGAGCAAAACTTTTCTTTTGTAGGCCTTTCAATGAATCTTTTAATTTTTTAATTCCGAAATTTCGATATAATGAATATAAATTATTAACAATAATTTTAATATCAGACCTGTTTTTCTTTTTATTAAATGTATTTAGTCTTCTATTACCGTGTCTACCAGGTCTTCTGTTTAAAACAGGGAAGTTAAAATATGGGTTATTAAAATAGTTTTTTAATAAATCTTTATATAAAATGTTGCCTACATTTTTTATTTGATTGTTAAGTCCAAATGGATAGATGGTCATTAATTTTCCAATCCAATAATTTTCTCTATCTAAAACATTTTGATTACTTTGAACAATTTCTATAATTTTGTATTTACAATCAAATTTAGTACAATCTGTGTTAAAATGCTTATATAGAAGAATCTTGGAGTCGATGCCGTTCTTAATTCCTGATCTATGCCCGTAGGCTCTTTCTCTTAAACATTGCTCAGTTCGTCAGAAGTTGTAATCTGCATGGGGTAAATTAAATAGCAAAACAGTGGTGGAACTGCCATCCGGGTGAGGGACTGCTCTGGGTCTGCTCCTTCAGTGCTTAAGGTCATAATCCACTTATTGGAAATGGCACTGTAGAGTGGGTCAGTCGGAGCATGTCTGGGAGCCTGGAGGCAGCTTCTGCCATGGCCATCCCTTTTGGGGCGCTTCCCCTGGAAGCGGGGCGTCAGATTGATGATGATGATGACAGTTTGTAAACAGACGCTGCCTCATAATAGTGGTTCTTTCAATCATCCTATTTCACACAGATTATTGTAAGGCTTTATGGGTTGGTCTCCCTAATATTTTACAGTACTGCAAAAAGTTCAATCGGTGTTAAATAGAACAGCGAGGGATATATTTGGTCTTCCACCGAGAACCTCTACTACTCTGGCTGCACTGGCTGATCGTTATAGCCAGGTTAGAATATGAATATGACTTAGATGTGTGTGAATTTGTGTTTTTATCTGTGTTTGTTCGTTGTTTTATGTTGTTTTTGTGTTTTCCCTGTTCTTGCTCTGTCTTGAGTCGGCCACCCCCAAGAAAAACGGAAAACAAAATAATAATATAGAATGAAATAGAAAATAAAAATAAAAATAGGAAAAATGGGGATTGGGCCTGAGCATATACAGTAGATAGATAGATAGATAGATAGAATATGAAAATGTGCTTCATGACCTTTAAGGCTCTTGAATTTGATGAACCCAAGTACAGTACCTGGGTCTTCTGGGTGACATACCTGTAGATGTGTCAATTCTCCCTACCAGGAATTCACCGGAGACCTCTGGTGAACGCTTCCGAAGTAGCGCCAGAGCTACGTCTGTCGACATGAACAATGCTCAACACCAAGGCTATGAAAAGTTTATCACAATTTCTTACGATTCTGCATGTTTTTACTATATACTAGATGGCTACACTAAGGCCTTTCGTATCATTAACTCCCGTCCACTCACCAACTCTCTGCAATCTCTCTCTCTCCGCCGCAATGTTGCATCTCTCTCGCTATTCTATCGCTACTATAATAATCAGTGTTCCTCAGAGCTATCCCAGTGCATACCACCTCCTTTACGTAGGGCACGTGGTACCCGTCTTGCAACTCAATCCCACCCCTACTCTGTGCAACTCTCCAACCCAAGAGTGAAACGTTACTCTCAAACTTTCTTCTACTCAACAGCTGAGCTCTGGAACTCTCTCCCAGAATCAGTCTTTCCCTCTTCCTATGACTTAAATTGCTTCAAACTCCGTGTGTCCAGGCATTTTGGCTCAAACGTCCCTTGATTTTGGCCCTGTCACTCTTTCAACTATGGGAGAGGCACTCGCTATAGGCAGTTATGCCTTTTGCCTCCCTCAATCACATAGAAAAAAAATAAAAAATAAAAAATATAGTATGGTAGTTGTGGGGGTAATGTGTCAGCTATAGAAAAGCTATAGAAAAGTGGGGATTGGGCCTGAGCATATAGACCCTCTGCTATCGCGGGTAATTGGTGCCCTAATTCTACCGCTATAGTGAGATTCGCCATAGCAGAACTGAAGAACTTTGGGAATAATTATAATAGGTGCATAGGTCCATAATTTTGACCTATTTCTTGCTATTTTCAAATTTTGTTTACCATATATACTTATAAATACATAATATGAGGAGATTACATACCACACATAATATATTTGAAATCGGTCATATATAGCCTAGCCTAATTTATCGGCATAATTTCGGCGCTTTCGTCTGACACAGCGTCGGCGTCGGTAGCCTAGACCGGCGTTTGCTCTCTGTCTGTTTTGATGGTGGGCATTTATTTCCTTTATCATTACCACCAGGCCCACTGTCCCTATCACTGAATGCATTTGAGGAGAATACTTAAATACTGTACATATTGTGAGGATATTACTTACCACACATAATATATTTGAAATCAGTCATATATACGGTAGCCTAACTTATCAGCATAATTTTGGCGCTTTCGTCTGACATGGCGTCGGCGTCGGTAGGCTAGACCGACGTTTGCTCTGTTTTGATGGTCCTGGGAATTTAATTCCTTCATCATTACCACCAGACCCACTATCCCTATCACTGAATGCACCAAAGGCAAACTCGCAAGATAAGAGGTTCGGGCAGAAAAAAGCTTTTAAACATGTAGTTGGAACAAACAGCTATGAGAAAGATAAAGAATTGTGTGAAGTTATGAATGAAAAGCTTCAGTCAGTGTTTGTAAAAGAGGAGGAGTTTATAGAACCTGATAGAAAAATGAGAACACCACAGATGCCTGAAATGAAAGTGACAAAAAGTGAAGTGCTGAAATTGATGCAGGATTTGGATGTGAGGAAATCAATGGGACCAGATGGAGTGGCTGGATGGATCCTCAAAGAATGTGCGGAAGAGTTAGTGGAACCAATCTATGAAATCATCAAATCTTCACTGAATGAGGGAGACCTGCCAGTGGAATGGAAGAGAGCTAACATAGTACCAATTTACAAAGGAGGAGACAGAGAAAATCCGCTTAACTACAGACCGGTGTCCCTCACCAGCATTGTTTGTAAAATTTGTGAGAAAATTATAAGGAAAAAGTGGACACACTTCATTGAGGGACAGGGGGTGCTTAGCGAGAAACAGTTTGGATTCAGGGAAGGGAGATCTTGTGTATCTAATTTATTAAGCTTTTATAGCAGAGTTGTAGATGTTACACAGGAGAGAGAGGGATGGGTTGACTGTGTTTACCTGGACCTGAAAAAGGCCTTTGACAGGGTGCCTCACAAAAGGTTATTGTGGAAATTGCAGGTTGTTGGAGGTGTACATGGTAGGATGTTAAAATGGATGGAAAACTTTTTAATAGGAAGAGAAATGAGGACCACGATACGAGACGAATATTCACAGTGGAGGAGTGTAACGAGCGGAGTACCACAGGGATCAGTGTTGGGTCCGATAATGTTCCTACTTTATGTAAATGACATGCCAGAAAACTTGAATAGTCATATGAATATGTTTGCGGATGACGCTAAGATCATGAAGAATGTCACCTGTATAGAAAGTTGTCAGGATCTTCAAAAGGACCTAGATGAGTTGCACAGATGGAGCCAAACCTGGAAAATGAGTTTCAATGCAGAAAAGTGTCATGTTTTGGAAGTGGGAACAAGTGAGATAAGGCCAAGCTGGGAGTACAAATTAGGAATTGAAATAATCGGCAAAACACGGCATGAGAAGGACCTTGGGAGTGATAATACAAGATGATCTATCCCCGGAGAAGCATATTAACATGATCATTGGAGGAGCATATGGAATAATAACCAATATGAGAGTGGCATTTAACTATTTGGATGAAGAAATGTTAAGAAAACTGATAATGACTATGATAAGACCAAGATTAGAATATGCAGCAGTGATATGGTCACCACATTTGAAAAAACATATAAACAAATTAGAGAAAGTCCAAAGGATAGCAACGAAGATGATCCCAAGATTGAAGGAGTTGACATATGAGGAAAGACTTAAGACACTACAACTGCCTACCTTGAAAGAGAGAAGGGAACGAGGCAACTTAATAACGATGTTCAAGGGAGTAAAAAGTTTAGAACGAGTAGATAGGGAAGATCTATTCGTGAGGGATAATGGAAGGACAAGAGGGCACGAGTTTAAGCTGAGGAAGGGCAGATGTCGTAAGGACACAAAGAAATTCAGCTTCCCATATAGGAGTATAGAGACTTGGAACAACTTGGAGGAGGAGGTGGTGAGAGCGAGGAACATTAACATGTTCAAATCTAGGTTGGATAAAAGTAAATATGGAAATAGGGCAACATAAGTTATATGTTAGTCCAAAATACTGGGAACTGGGAATATCCATTACGATACTTGTCTAAGTAAAATGGATTGATTATAAAGTAACTAAGACAGGACAACACGAGCGCTGCTCAATTCCTGTAAACTACAAATAGGTAAATACAAATAGGTAAATACAATGGTTGCCAGCCTGTCCACCGATCACAGACATTCACAGCCGCCGATGCTCTGTGATGTCATCGGGCGCCGTGTTTGAACATTCCCGTCGGTACGGAGCCGCGATAGCACCCTTTTGGTACGTGATAAGGAAATTTTAGGGTTTTTAAGGTAGCCGCGATAGCACATAAACGCTATAGCAAAACCTGTGATAGCAGAGGGTTCGGTGTAATAAATAGATAGATAGAAAGTACGACATATAGGCTAGCTTATAATTAAGAATGATTGATGGAGAGGGAGGGTGAAGAACTGTGGGATATCGCCATGTAAAGGGCCCAGGTCGCTTACTGTACAAAAGAACGTGTCTGGCGCGGCAACTCCAAGAATGTCTGGTGGGGAAAATGTTTATTTTATTTTTTTTATTTTTTTTATTTTTTTTTTTATTTTTTTTCCAGGCTCTGTCGCGAGTCGGCACCCCCGGCTATGGGGTTTGTGCCTGAGTATACTGAACTGTTACAATGTCCGTTAGCACACTTGGGTGCGATCCAGAGAAGCATTGATGATCCTTTGTGTCTTGAGGAGTCGGAATCCATCCAGCAGTCTTCTTTCTCTGATTGCTCCTTTTCTTCAGTAGTTCCTAGATTGTACAGGTCTCCCTCGATTTACGATTGGGTTACGTTCCTGAAAACCCGATCTTAAATAGAAAAATCATACAGCGAACCCTAAAATTAATTGGGTAAATGGGGATGCATTCTGGGACCAGCCAAAACCCAAACCGAAACTTCTAAAAAACTATAATATCATAAATTGGGGCATCGGATAGTGATGGAGACCTGTATAATCAATTGCCGTAATCGATGAGGCAGTTGAATTCCGTTGAATCTTTTAAGGGACAGTTTCAGACTTTTCTCTTCTTGAAGAATTATTTTGTTTTGTGAGTGGTACAGCGACAAATTATTATAAGCTTTAGTTGCTGCCATTTCCACAGTTGCAGATTTTACTGTATTATTATTAATATTATTAAACAATGCCACATTTATCTTAACTGTGTTGGTGGTGTAATGGTTTAGATGCTTATGTTCTGGGTGTGGTGTCCCGAGTTCGAATCCCGGGAGGACCATATGCTTTCATTAGTTTATTCAAGTACATTGAGGTTTTTAATGGATGATTAATGTTAAGAACGGGGTTTTCCTTGATTGTGGTGTGATGCATTCCAAGTGCTAGGGAATTCCTCTGGAGAAATTGGTGCTTTTTTCTCATTGTCACTTGTTTTCTATTATTTGTATTATTTTATTTTACCTCCCTCCCCCCCTCATCCTCCTCTCGACTCCCGACTCCCTCTTAATGCCAAATACAACAGTAGGGATAGATTTATTATGTTTTTAGCTTTACATTTGAATGGCCCATATGGTTTTGTAATCAATCCATGTAAAATTGCATTCACAAGTCAGTTTCCTTCATATGTACGGTCGCGCTAATAAGTCATGTCCCAGCTGTCATTACGTTTGGCTTGCTCTGTGCTGTATTAATGGCTGTCAGATGTTGAATAGGGTGGGTAAGTGTAGGAAAATGTTTATATAGTTCACTCGATATGAAGAAATGAAGCTTAGATATTGCTGATACCAATTATTGCTCAACACATACTTAGTGCCGAAACATTACTTATTAGCGCGATTGTACAGTTGGCCGCGAGAATTTGTGTCCTAGCCATGATTTTATGTACACTCGGATACCATAGTCTCTAGCCCACTCATTAATATTCGTGGGCTTCAACTATTTTTAATTACAGTATGGAAGTATATCTCTGGAAACAAATTTATGAATATATTTTCCCATACATCAACTAATAATAATAATAATCTTCTGGTTACTTATATAGCGCCCGTATCTCCTCCTTTGAGGATTCACAAGCGCTTGGCTTTCTTTAGTCTACCAGAGACCATTACCCATCCCCCTTGCTCATGGAGAGATGGTAACTGCCGGCTGTATCCCAGAAAAACTTTTCAATCTGAGCGGGGATTGAACGCGAGACCTTCAAGATGGGAATCAGGCATGCTATCAACTGAGCCAGCCGGACGGCTGAACTACTGTATACTCCTATATTTGGGACTGGGCTCACTGGACAAAGTTGAGATTCGGTCATATCCGGGGTAAGTACATTCTCAGCATCAATACCCTTTCTGTTTCCTTGGATGATGGTGATTAAATTGTAAAACTTGCAAAATAAACAATCTCAGTTTTTCCCTCATTCCAACTTAAGTTTCCTTGCTGCCATCCAGATCTTGATATCGGATAATAGAGATTCCTATTGTATCTTTGTATATTAATTAATATTTATTCACCAACCAAATCTACTTCTAAACTCAATTAATTAAATCAACAAATACATGTGGCACTCCAAGGACTCGAGCCTAGGATACTCACACCAAAATTCTGCGGATTTATGCATTACACTATCAAGACAGTATCGGACAATAGAGATTCCATTTTAATCTTTGTATTATTAAGATTTGTTATCGTGTTCTTTTATTTCATAAATTTTATTTTAGTAAGCGTTGTTTCCACATAGCGATTTTGATAAGTTAATTTGACTTTATATTGTCTTTGTCCCAGTTTTGGTTTGCTTAGTTTGCAAGTTTTACATTTTAATCTTTACATACAGTTGAGTGCCATCAGCATAGAAGTGATAATAATAATAATGTTCAGGTTACTTATATAGCGCTATTTCTCTCTAGCCCTCGCTCCGAGATTCAATAGCGCTAGACCAAAGTTTATTACCAGACACTATTACCCATATCCTTGCTCAAGGGAAACAGTACCGGTTACCAGTGTATGCGAAAAACCTTCATGCCTGAGCGTGGTATTGAACTCTGGTCACCCGTGGTGGAAGGCCGAGACGTTCTCCACTACACTACCGAGGCAACAATATAAGTGTTGAGCAAGGATGATAAGCTGCTTGTGTAGACTATGAGGAGTATCGGTCCCAGAACTGATCCCTGAGGGACTCCAAACAACAGGGGAACTGGGTCTGAGATGGTCTGGCTCACTACCACGCGCTGAAATCCGTCCGATAGATATGAATTAAGGTGCAAAAGTACCTTGTCACGAACACGATAAGAGCACAGGTCCTTGATAAAAAAATTAAAAAAAAAAAAAAAAAAAAAAATGCTCACCGGGCACAGACAATTCCCAACAACCCGGCATTTGAGAGCTAAAAAAAAGGACAACGGTACGGAAGTTGGTGAGTGAAAAGGGTCGGGTTGAGGTTAGGGTCGTGGAGAGAAAAAAATATATAAATAAAATAATAATAATAATCAAAATAATAATAATAATAATAATAATAATAATAATAATAATAATAATAATTACCGGTAAGAAAAAATATATATAATTAAAACTAAACCTAATATGAAAAAAAAAATATATACAAATTACTACTACTACTACTACTACTACTACTACTACTATCTATCTAAAACTAAACCTAATAATAATAATATCAATAAAAAATACCCCACACTAGAAGGAGGAAAAGTGGTGCATAAGTTGTTGTTGTTGGTGGTGGTGATGATGGTAGGTGTGGGGTTAAGGTCGTAGGATGAATTATCAAGGCGGTCCGCTCCAGCTGTGACGTGCCTGGTTGGTGGCAGCTCGCTCGTGTCATGACACCGGAGTCGCCATGTCACCCAACACCTTAATCTGAGAAAGAGTTAATTATCATACTGTATTCTAGTACAGTATCTATTTTACTTTTTGTTTTCTACGTGAGTAAGGGAGACATAAGGCAGAACTGACTGTATCGAATGCCTCCCCCAGAGTTGAAAGAGCGACAGGGCCAAAATCAAGGGGCGTTCGAGCCAAAATGCCTGGACACACTGAGTTTGAAGCAATTTAAGTCATAGGAAGAGGGAAAGACTGATTCTGGGAGAGAGTTCCAGAGCTCAGCAGTTGAATGAAGAAAGAATGAGATTTGTATTATTCTTTATTATCATTATTTATTATTTATTATTTTGGGTGAGGGCTGGTCCTGTTCAGAGTGAGGTTTGGCATCCTCTACCCAACCTTAGCCATTTCTGTCTGTCTCTTTTCCTGTATTACTTTTCCTACTTCGGGTGCAGGGGGCTAGGAATCCTCCTCCCATTGTAAAATTCACCTACTAGACGAGACAGAGTTAGGGATGGGGGAATGCGAAAGTGGTCCCAGACCCTAAGAATTTGGAACTTTCAATGTTGTTTCTGTTCGGGCTCTGTTTCGAGTCGGCCACCCCCAGCTATGGGGTATGTGCCTGAGTATATACTGGTATATACATTCATACATACAGTACATCAATATTTATTATTTATATCATTATTTTTGTATTGTTTTATTATTTATTTTATTCAATTATTGCACAGATTTCTATACGTATCATACACTTTTTTGTTCTATTTGACACACATTAAGCACTCAAAGGGGTGTTTTAGGTAGACTCAACGGTATATATGCATCATCGTGCTGAAAGGATTAAAGAACTGGTACGTAGACTAACCCTTAGAGGAGCAGAGGCAAGCCATGAACGACCCGTGAGCATCTCTCCGATGAGCGTCCATGTGTCGGTGGTAGGGTCGTAACTCTCTATGGTGTCGTGGAAGTGCTCCCACCCATCCTCCCCTCCCAGGACGTACATCTTACCGTCCACCACCGCTACACCTACACACACACAAAATAAAATGTAAAACTTGCAAAACAAATAAACCAAAACAGGAACTGTATAATAAAAAGACATATGAACTTATCAAATAACAGTATTGTATGAACCATAGACTACAGTAGATCTGGACTTGACATGGAGAATGGAACTTTGCAGTAAGGGACCCAAAATCGGAAAACGAACCACCAAGTTCAAACCTCGAAATAATTTTCGCGGTTTCGAGGTTCGAACTCAGGGGTTCGTTCTCCGATTTAGGGTCCGTTACTGCAAAATTCTATTTTCGTGTCAAGTCCAGATCTACTGTAGTCTATGTGTGAATTTATCAAATAACAGTATTGTAGAGTCAAGCACCATCACCCTTGCAAAAATAGTATAACCCAAGTAACAGAAAAGTGGGGATTGGGCCTAAGCATATAGAAGATAGATAGAAGTACATACACACATACATAAAATTTTAAGACTGAGTGTTCCACACATCAGTGCAGTTTCAGTCTCTTGTCCTAATGGCGGCGTTCCAGGCAACCCTGTTAAGGGCTGCTTCACTTGTCAAGTTCTTGGATTTGAGATCGGCGCGTATAGTCCGATCCCAGGTCTTCCTCGGTCCACCCCTTGGTGCAGCTCCCTCCACAATCACAGACCTGCATTTTTTCACCCAATTTTGTTCATCCATTCTCTCCACATGTCCATACCATCCCAGTCTACTTGTACGCATCACCTCGCTAATACTCTTTATACCTAAACGTCTCCTCAGCTCAACATTTGTTATTCTATCCTGTAGCCTGGCCCCACACATCCATCTCACCATTCTCATCTCATTACGCTCCATTCTGTTGACATCCTCTACTTTAACGGCCCATGTTTCTGAGGCATACGTCATTGCACTTCTAACACAGGAGGCATACACCTTTCCCTTCAGGGGGAGAGGCATTCTTTTCATGGTCAGGATTGGCATCAATTCTCTGAACTTCCCCCAGCCACACCTAATTCTAGCAACAGTGGCAGCCTCGGCCCCACCACCGGCAGAGATGGTATCTCCTAGGTAACAAAACTTGTTCACCAGCTCCAAAGACTCATTTCCAAAATTCACAGCCACAGGATCATCACTTAACACAAGCTCGCCTTTGCACACTACGCACTCAAATTTCTCTATTTCTGACTTATCCTTCGGCAGGGGCCCCTTTATTCTACTACAGCGCTTACTCCCATGGTGTACCCAACATCGACAGATGCTACATTGAATTGAGTTAACGCCCACTCCCTTTCCACACACTGCACATGGGTATGCACCGCTCTTTTCCACATTGCCTCGTCTCAATCTACAATGCATAACCTTGGTTTTGTTAATATTGACTCTTAAACCCTTGCTCGCCATGCCCTCTCTCCACTCTCTGAATTTGGCCTCAGCATCCTGCATACTGTCAGCTATTAGGACTAAATCGTCTGCATAAAACAGTTCCAACGGGAGTCCGCCTCTAAAAACTCTAGACAGCGCCTCCAAGACCATAATAAAGAGGAGGGGGCTTAACACTGAACCCTGATGGACTCCAACACGGACTGCGAACTCATCACTCAGTACACCCTTCACCCTCACCGAACTTCGCGAATCCTCATACATCTTCATTATCACACGCACCAGCCACTCTTCCACACCAAGTTTCCTCATAGCCCACTGCACAACATCTCTAGGTACCCTATCAAAGGCCTTCTCCAGGTCCACAAACACAAAGTAAAGATCCCTGCCTTTTAGTAAGTATCTTTCCTGTATCTGCCTGACTATGAAGATAGCATCGGTTGTACCACGTCCTGGCATAAAACCAAACTGCATATCATCAATAGAGATGCTTTGCCTGATCAAACCCTCAAGGACTCTCTCACAGACCTTCATGATTTGGTCAAGCATTTTCAGGCCCCTATAATTTCCTCTATCTAGCGCATCCCCTTTTCCTTTGTATATATTTACTATTACACTTTTGAGCCAATCCTCTGGGATTTTATCATATTTAATAATGGTGTTTATCAACTCAGTGACTAAGTTGACACCAGTCTCCCCTGAGGCTTTTATCATCTCAGCGACAATGTCGGAGCAACCTGGAGCTTTACCGTCCTTCATTTTATTGATTGCGTCGCTCACTACAGCTGGTGCTATCAAAGGAGGGGTCCCAGATATTGGTTTTTCGATACCAAGCTGTTCCTTATCCCATTCAAACTCTACATTTAGCAATCGTTCATAGTGTACCTTCCATGCTTCTCTGATTTCATTTTCTGCATACACAATCTTCCCATTATCATCTCTAACACACTGTTCACCTATAATATCCCTACTGTCATTTTTAACTCGCCTAGCTAGGTTGAAGATCCCATTGGGATTGTCAGTGTTACACACTTGTTCGAGGACCAGGTCCTTAATGCGATTTTTAGCATTGTAAATAACTCTTTTGGCAGTTTGTTTAGCTGCCTGGTATTCCTCCCTGGTAACAGAACTCATTCATACATTCCAGTCACACTGCCTAAATCAATACTATCTATCTATCTATTGCCGGATGCCGTGATCCCCGAAGGGATGGCCACGAACTAAACGCTCCCATGCACCTCTATCCCCAGTCAGTTGATGTCCCTCCTCCCATCCAACACTGCTTTCACGCATATAATTCTTAACTCCATCCTTTCATCTCTAACTCGGTTTACCTCTCCCTTTCTGTCCCTCCACCTCGCTCTAGTACACCCTCTTAGTCATTCTCTCGCTTCCCATACGTTCCACATGGCCGAACCATCTCAAGGTGTTTCTTTTCACACTTTCCAGCACATCTACCTCCACACCACACCTCTCTCGTACTTCCTCATTCGTCTGTCTATCCCTCCATGTAACTCCGTACGCACTTCTCAAGTAATTCATTTCCACCCCTCTCACTCTGAGTCTCTCCACCAACGTCCATGCTTCGCTCCCATAAGTCAATGTCGGGATTACCACACTGTCATGCAAGGACTTCTTCACTTCCATACTGAGCACCCTATTTCTTGTTACTGCTTTCAGCATTCCTACAACCCTCTTCCCCTATTGTACCCTCTCCCGCACTTCTTCATCCATAGTCCCATCTTTACTCAACACACTGCCCAGATACTTAAATGAGCTGACAATCTCCATAATCTGACCGTTCAACTTCACCTCACACTCTGTGTCTGCACCGCTTTCAGAGACCATAACCTTGCTCTTCCCCGCATTCACCTTCAGATTCCGTTTTTCACACAGTGTTGGGAGTTAGTAAGACTAATACCTGGACGGTATCGACGTTCACACATGCTGGCCACCTGTTGCCACTTCTTGTTGCGAGGATCCAGACGCTCCACCTTGTTCGTGTTCTCAGTTGATGCATGCCAACCACCTGATAAACAGTACATTATATAGATACAAACACTAAACAATACACATAATGAATAAACATAAAAACATTATCCTCTTTACTCTAGCTCTGCCCAATCTTTCTGGCATCTAGCCAAAAACCTCTCCTAACAACTTAATGTCCTCGTCTTTCGTCTTTCGTCAATGGAACTTTCTTAAGCATAGCCTTATCGCTGCCACTGACAAAGTCTGTGGGAAAACAAAGGGTCACCCCAGGAATAAGACCTCTTGGTGGTGGAACGATGAGGTAGAACATGCTGTGAAAGAGAAAAGGAGATGCTTCAAAGCATGGAAGAAAGGAGGCAGCAGGGAGGAATACCAGGCAGCTAAACGAACTGCCAAAAGAGTTATTTACAATGCTAAAAATCGCATTAAGGACCTGGTCCTCGAACAAGTGTGTAACACTGACAATCCCAATGGGATCTTCAACCTAGCTAGGCGAGTTAAAAATGACAGTAGGGATATTATAGGTGAACAGTGTGTTAGAGATGATAATAGGAAGATTGTGTATGCAGAAAATGAAATCAGAGAAGCATGGAAGGTACACTATGAACGATTGCTAAATGTAGAGTTTGAATGGGATAAGGAACAGCTTAGTATCGAAAAACCAATATCTGGGCCCCCTCCTTTGATAGCACCAGCTGTAGTGAGCGACGCAATCAATAAAATGAAGGACGGTAAAGCTCCAGGTTGCTCCGACATTGTCGCTGAGATGATAAAAGCCTCAGGGGAGATTGGTGTAAACTTAGTCACTGAGTTGATAAACACCATTATTAAAGATGAGAAAATCCCAGAGGATTGGCTCAAAAGTGTAATAGTAAATATATACAAAGGAAAAGGGGATGCGCTAGATAGAGGAAATTATAGGGGCCTGAAAATGCTTGACCAAATCATGAAGGTCTGTGAGAGAGTCCTTGAGGGTTTGATCAGGCAAAGCATCTCTATTGATGATATGCAGTTTGGTTTTATGCCAGGACGTGGTACAACCGATGCTATCTTCATAGTCAGGCAGATACAGGAAAGATACCTACTAAAAGGCAGGGATCTTTACTTTGTGTTTGTGGACCTGGAGAAGGCCTTTGATAGGGTACCTAGAGATGTTGTACAGTGGGCTATGAGGAAACTTGGTGTGGAAGAGTGGCTGGTGCGTGTGATAATGAAGATGTATGAGGATTCGCGAAGTTCGGTGAGGGTGAAAGGTGTACCGAGTGATGAATTCGCAGTCCGTGTTGGAGTCCATCAGGGTTCAGTGTTAAGCCCCCTCCTCTTTATTATGGTCTTGGAGGCGCTGTCTAGAGTTTTTAGAGGCGGACTCCCGTTGGAACTGTTTTATGCAGACGATTTAGTCCTAATAGCTGACAGTATGCAGGATGCTGAGGCCAAATTCAGAAAGTGGAGAGAGGGCATGGCGAGCAAGGGTTTAAGAGTCAATATTAACAAAACCAAGGTTATGCATTGTAGTTTGAGACGAGGCAATGTGGAAAAGAGCGGTGCATACCCATGTGCAGTGTGTGGAAAGGGAGTGGGCGTTAACTCAATTCAACGTAGCATCTGTCGATGTTGGGTACACCATGGGAGTAAGCGCTGTAGTAGAATAAAGGGGCCCCTGCCGAAGGATAAGTCAGAAATAGAGAAATTTGAGTGCGTAGTGTGCAAAGGCGAGCTTGTGTTAAGTGATGATCCTGTGGCTGTGAATTTTGGAAATGAGTCTTTGGAGCTGGTGAACAAGTTTTGTTACCTAGGAGATACCATCTCTGCCGGTGGTGGGGCCGAGGCTGCCACTGTTGCTAGAATTAGGTGTGGCTGGGGGAAGTTCAGAGAATTGATGCCAATCCTGACCATGAAAAGAATGCCTCTCCCCCTGAAGGGAAAGGTGTATGCCTCATGTGTTAGAAGTGCAATGACGTATGCCTCAGAAACATGGGCCGTTAAAGTAGAGGATGTCAACAGAATGGAGCGTAATGAGATGAGAATGGTGAGATGGATGTGTGGGGCCAGGCTACAGGATAGAATAACAAATGTTGAGCTGAGGAGACGTTTAGGTATAAAGAGTATTAGCGAGGTGATGCGTACAAGTAGACTGGGATGGTATGGACATGTGGAGAGAATGGATGAACAAAATTGGGTGACAAAATGCAGGTCTGTGATTGTGGAGGGAGCTGCACCAAGGGGTGGACCGAGGAAGACCTGGGATCGGACTATACGCGCCGATCTCAAATCCAAGAACTTGACAAGTGAAGCAGCCCTTAACAGGGTTGCCTGGAACGCCGCCATTAGGACAAGAGACTGAAACTGCACTTATGTGTGGAACACTCAGTCTTAAAATGTTATGTATGTATGTATGTATCCACTTTTCCACTCCGAAGGCAACACCGTCACTTTTTCCTTTGCTCAAACTTTCACTAAAAAACTACATAGATAAATCAGACGCCATGACCCACTCCACAGTACCACTTCCACTAAGTGGTAGACCCAGAGCATTCCCTCACCCGGATGACAGTTTCACCACTTTGCTGTTTTCTTTACCCCCATGGGGGCCCTGGCCAGAAACATACAGTAACAGGAGAGTTCTGAAGATAAAAACAGTGATCCACTGATAGAGACTGACTGCACCACCGAATTGGTGGGTGTAGGGGTCGCCGCATCCCTATAACAAAATAAGAATAAATTGGAAAAGAGCTAAGTTAGTGTAGGGTGTGTAGCGCTTATTGTTTTATGTCACAAAAAGGGTGACCGCTCTCAACCCTCAACTATCGACCAATTGCTCTTATATCTTGAATTGTTAAAAACAAATTATCTATTCTAAAAGAAGAAAAACAATTTAAGAACTTATCTTCCCATAACATACTTTCTGATCGCCAGTATGATTTCCTAAAGGGCCGCTCTACTGGTGATCTTCTTTCTTATCTGACTAACTCTTGGTCATCCTCCTTTTGGGACTTTGGCCCTTTAGACGATGTCAACCGGCCAGTTTTCAGTCGTTCCTACTAGCCAATTATAATGTAAAACTTGCAAAATAAACAAACAAAAACTGGGACGACACAAGATAAATGCAATGATTCTTGGATAAACATTGAAAATAGTCATGTAAGTCAATTGGTGTACAGTAATTCATTCTACAGTAATTGAAGGCAAATTTATAAAAAAAAATGAGATGAAAAACATTAGCCAAAATCGGTAACAGGTTAGAAGAAATGGCCAAAAAACTTCTGTGACGCTGCCTTTGTAAGCCTCACACCCAACACTCACACTCATGTTATTCTTCATACATTCTACAGCAAATTAAAATGTAAAACTTGCTAAATAAACAAACCAAAACTGGGACGACACAGTATATAAGCAAAAGAGGTTGGCAGATTGGGAGCCAAAGCGTCACATTTTTCCTTTGCCCCTCAACTTTCCCTTCATAATTGCTGAGGGGCACAGGGCCTTGGGTGGGGCTTTGGTTTCCCGGGCGTTTCCGCACCCTCCTCAGCTTCCTGCCTTGGAGTGGCTTCGGTCACTCGGGCTTTATTAGTGGTAAGCAGGGAGGGTTTTGTGGGGGAGCTCATTTATAGCCTTGGCCTTGCTTGGGACCTTGGGGCTGTTCGGCCAGACAACCTGGGGAACAGCAATAAAAAAAAAGCAACAAGCAAAAGAACTTATTAAAAGCGGTATGTGGAAATAACGCTTTAATCAAATAAAAATTTGAAATAAAAGAACACAAAACCACCACATAGGGTGTACACATTTTAATATAAGAAGATTACTGTACCTTAAAACAAATTCTCTACACACATATAATTTCTTGATATAATCTTTAACAAATATACAAGATAAACCATATTCTACACATTCTTTAGATGTTCTTCCGTAAACAAATTATCTACAGCTCTATCATTTCTTTATACAGTACTATATGTTGTTCAGTAAAAATTTATTTTACAGACTTATAATTTCTTGGTAGATTGTGTTCTTTTCTATATAATTATAATATAAAACTTGCAAAACAAACAAACCAAAACATACACGAACACAGCAAAAAGACAAAACTAATCAAAATCGCTATGTGGAAACAACGCCCAAGTAAAACAACAATTTATAAACAAAAGAACACAATCCACAACATAGGGTGTACAGTCACGCTAATAAGTCATGTCTCGGCACCAAGTATGTTTTGATCAATAATTGGTATCAGCAATACAGTATTTACACATGATTTATTCTTTTTGAGTGAGATATACAACCATGTTCCTACACTTACCCACCCTATTCAACATCTGACAGACATTAATACAGCACAGAGCAAGCCAAACGTAATGACAGCTGGGACATGACTTATTAGCGCGACTGTACATTACTCGCACACATATTATTTTGCTAAAGCGTTGTTTCCACATAGCAATTTTGATAAGTTCTTTTGTCTTTTTACTGTGTTTGTCTAAGTTTTGGTTTGTTTATTTTGCAAGTTTTACATTATAATATTCTTCCGCAAATGTAAATTAAAATGTAAAACTTGCAAACAAAGTCAAACCAAAACTGGGACAAAGACAATACAAAATCAAAACTGCTATGTGGAAACAACGGTTACTAAAATAAAATGTATGAAATGAAAGAACACAATCCACCACATAGGGTGTACATTAACGGTACTACCTGAGCAAGTTAATCTGGTTCCCAAGCAAACTAATTGCACACATAACAACGCACTATCCTCACGTTCAGGGAATTAGTCAATTTGGAAAGTCTGGGACGTTCTGTCAAATTTGACTAAACTCTGCATGAATAAAAGAAACTAGAATTAGTGTTAAATTGTTCTATTAAAATCAAATTTGCAACTTGACAAGACATTAAAAATAGTACAAAATACAAATATTGATCTATCTATCTATCTATCTATTGCCTGACGCCGTGATCCCCGAAGGGGTGGCCACGAACGAACCGCCCCCATGCACCTCTGTCCCCAGTCAGTCGACACCCCTCCCCCCAACCAGCACTGCCTTCGTTCATGTACTTCCTTACTCCATCCTTCCACCTCTCCCTCTCTGTCCCTCTACCTCGCTCTCATACACCCTCTTAGTCATTCTCTCGCTTTCCATAAGTTCCATATGGCCGAACCATCTCAAGTTGTTCCTTTTCACACTTTCCAGCACATCTACCTCCACACCACACCTCCTTCTTACTTCCTCATTAGTCTGTCTATCCCTCCATGTAACTCCGCACGCACTCCTTAAGTAATTCATTTCCACTGCTCTCACTCTTGGTCTGAGTCTCTCAACCAACGTCCATGCTTCGCTTCCGTAAGTCAGTGTCGGGATTACCACACTGTCATGCAAGGACTTCTTCACTTCCATACTGACCACCCTATTTCTTGTTACTGCTTTTAGCGTTCCTACAACCCTCTTCCCCTGTTGTACCCTCTCCCGCACTTCTTCATCCATAGTCCCATCTTTACTCAACACACTGCCCAGATACTTAAAAGAGTTGCCGATCTCCATAGCCTGACCGTTCAGCTTCACCTCACACTCTGTGACTTCACCCCTTTCGAAGACCATAACCTTGCTCTTACCCGCATTTACCTTCAAATTCCGTTTTTCGCACACTGTTATTGATAAGATATCATATTACAAAAAAATATATATATATAGCACTCACTAACGATAGTGCTATCGGGTAGGTACCTGTAAGCATAGCATGCCTCAAGTGACCCCTATCAATAACTACCCTACAAATAACCTAGTTAGTTAGTTAGTTGCCACAGGCCGTAGCTCGATTGGTAGAGCGTTCGTCTGCTAACCGTGAGGTTGACGGTTCGAGCCTCGGGCCAGCCAGTGAGTTATTGGCAGATGTCAGTGCTGTTGCTGAACGGTGCGGTCTAGCAATCTGTGGCAACTATTCACTAAGTCCCTGATTCATTAGGGCACCCACCCTAGCCTTGCTATTCAGCAGGGAGTGTATGGTGGTAAAAACTGCATCATCAGTTAGGTACAAGTTTAAAGACCGTTTTGTCCACAGAGAATGTAGTTACAGTCTCACGTCCTAAATGGCGGCTTTCCAGGCGGCCCTGTTAAGGGCCGCCTCTGTTGTCAAGTTCTTTATTTTGAGATCCGGTCGTATTACCTGATCCCACGTCTTTTTAGGTCTACCCCTACGCGCAGCTCCCCCCACGATCACAGTCCAGCATTTGTTTACCCAGTTCTGATCACCCATTCTCTGTGTGTCCAAACCAATCTATCTATCGATAGTATATACTCTTATCACGTACCCCCCCCCCCTTTTTTTTTTTTGTATTTGGGGTGGCCGACTCGAGACAGAGCCAATCCAACCAAGAAAAACGAAACAACTCCGTACCGACCTATGATGTAAACAAAGCCGTTGAGGACTGCTGCGGCGGACCCACTGCGAGG
This sequence comes from Paralithodes platypus, assembly GCA_032716605.1. Classification (NCBI taxonomy): domain Eukaryota; kingdom Metazoa; phylum Arthropoda; class Malacostraca; order Decapoda; family Lithodidae; genus Paralithodes; species Paralithodes platypus. The sequence goes on along the minus strand of CM064565.1, from coordinate 4,719,059 downwards.
AATGATCAATACAGTATTCCGCGCAAATTAAAACACTTTATCATGACAAGCTTTGGATGATAGAGGAATGACTATAGATCAGGCAAAGGAAGTGGTAATAAAGAATGAATGGAGAATGCTTGTGAATAGTTGAGTGAACACGTGGTCATTTGGGGGAAGGGGTCGGGCGCAAGTTGTTGTTGTTGTTCCCCAAGCTGCCTGGCCGAACAGCCCCAAGTCCCCGAGCAAGGCCATAACCGAGCGCCCCCACAGAACCCTCCCTGCCGACCACAATAAAGCCTGGGTGACCGAAGCCACTCCATGGCGGGGAGCTGAGGAGGGTGCGGAAACGCCCGGGAAACCAAAGCCCCACCCAGGGCCCTGTGCCCCTCAGCAATTATGAAGAGAAAGTTGAGGGGCAAAGGAAAAATGTGATGCTTTGGCTTCCAATCTGGTAGATTGGGAGGTCAATCCAAGGAAGAGACGCCGTCACTTGAGATCTAGAAAATATATAAGTAAAAGGAACAGTCAGAGTAAGCTATGGGTATGGCAGAGATTGCTCAGTTCTCACTCTGATAGACCAGCCCATCACCGGTCGGGCGTAAGTTGGACTAGATAATAGTCCATCAGGCACCTGGCCCGGGGAGACGATTAATATGAAGGGTGCGCTTGGAAGTGTGGTGGACGGGCTTGTGGCTTTGGCTCCGTTGCATGTCTGCCTGCTGAGATCGGAGCCTCTCCGGGTGGTCGGGGGCCGGGGGAATGCTGGAGCGACCTTGGTGACCCTGGTCTCTGGGTATTCTCCTGGGTGACCTAGATGTGTATGAATTTTGTGTTTCGTCTGTGTTTGTTCGTTGTTTTGTCTTGTGTTTTGTGTTTTCCTGTTCTTGCTCTGTCTTCAGTCGGCCACCCCCAATAAATGTTTTTTTTTTTTTTTAAATAGAGGAAAATAAAAATAACAAAATAGGAAAAGTGGGGATTGGGCCTGAGCATATAGATAGATAGAATGAATACGCCTTTTTATCTTTGATTCTTACAAAATTAGACGCTCTAATGCAGTTTATGAAGGACTTTTGTAATTCAGAGGGTTTACTGAGATAGCATTTACCCCTCTGAGTCCTGGAGGTAGAGTAAGAGGTAAAGAAAATCGTCTAATAGTAACCAGAATGTGATGAAAATGACATCATTGTGCTGAATAGGTTAATTGGTACTAATAAATAACAATTCTTACCTAATTCATCGGACCACCCCTATTAAACCGGATGAGAAACTACATATTCAAAATGAAAAACTAGATTTTGACAATACTGTATATAGCTTTCTCTACTCATCCTTAACACTATCTGGACGGGTGCCCAACCCCGAAAAGGGTTGAAATAGGGGAGCTATTCCCCCGCCAAAGGCGGCTTTCTAGGGCCTTTCCTAGCTGATGCTGAGAGGATTGGGTTCTAGTCATGTGGAGATGGGCTGGTCTATTAGAGTGAGAACTGAGCAATCTCTGCCATACCCATAGCTTACTCTGACTGTTCCTTTTACTTATATATTTTCTAGATCTCAAGTGACGGCGTCTCTAACGTGGATTGACCTCCCAATCTACCAAGATTGGAAGCCAAAGCATCACATTTTTCCCTTGCCCCTCAACTTTCTCTTCATAATTGCTGAGGGACACAGGGCCCTGGGTGGGGCTTTGGTTTCCCGGGCATTTCCGCACCCTCCTCAGCTCCCCGCCATGGAGTGGCTTCGGTCACCCAGGCTTTATTGTGGTCGGCGGGGAGGGTTCTGTGGGGGCGCTCGGTTATGGCCTTGGCCTTGCTCAGGGCCTTGGGGCTGTTAGGCCAGGCAGCTTGGGGAACAACAACAACAACAACTATCTGGACAGACGTCTTGTGGGATATTATATTTTGTTTAATTATCATTGAACATTTTGCTTGCTTTTGTATTTCAAGCAATGTATATTAGCTTGTCCCCTAGCTTAACAAAAACACCTTTCCCAACTTCCTTCAAAATAAAAAATGCCCATCCAGACCCCCTTCAACTTAAATTAGTACATTTTGTACGAGAAAAATGTCTCTGTAGAAGACTGAATTCTTTTAAGCTACAGACTCGCTATTGCTCGACCAGAACAAAAATGACACCTAAATGGGGTGAGGCATCTTATTATCGCCAAACTAATGAGGTGAAATGTCTTAAAATTACCAAACTAACAGACTGAAACAGAGGAGGTCTAAAATACTGTATAGTATAGGGTTAAAACAGAAAAAAAAAAATCACCTGGACTTGATCAATTCCATCGCCATCTTCGAGGACGGCACCCCCACACACGTAGAGCTTCCCGTGACAGGCAGCAATGGCCGGGGAGGTGAGAGCTTGGGCCATGGATGCCATCATTGTCCAGGTGTTGGTGCGGGGGTCGTAACGCTCCATGCCGGCCAGACGACGACCACCGTCCCACCGCGTATATGTACCCGTCTAAAGTTGCCGTGCCTGGAAATTCATATTTTTTCACCAACCCACAAATTAACTTAGAAATAATAATTATAATGTAAAACTTGCTAAATAAACAAATCAAAACTGGGACGATACAAGATAAAAGCAAAAGAACTCATCAAAATCACTATGTAAAATTGCTTAATAAAATCAAATTTTGAAATCAAAGAACACAATCCTAAACATAATTCATGAAATCAATGAAATTAAAATGTAAACCTTGCAAACTAAACAAACCAAAATTGGGACAAGGACAATATAAAGTCAAATTAAATTATCAAAATCGCTATGTGGAAACAACGCTTACTAAAATGAAAATTATTAAATAAAAGAACACAATCCACCACATAGGGTGTACATCACTACATGAGCAAGTTAATCTGTTTCCCAAGCAAACCAATCGCACATATAACAACGCACTATCGTCACGTTAAAGGAAGTAGTCAAGTTTGGGAAGTCCGGGACGTTCTGGCAAATTTTACTAAACTCTGCATGAATAAAGAAACTACATGTTAAATGTCAAAATATTATTTAAAATCAAATTTGCAACATGACAAGACATTAACAATAGTAAAAAATACAAATATTGATAAGATATCTATACTATTACAAAATAATATATAAAATACAGTACAGCACTCACTAACGATAGTGCTATCGGGTAGGTACCTGTAAGCATAGCATGCCTCAAGTGACCCTATCAATAACTACCCTACAAATAACCTACATTTATAGCACAAATAAACTAAGGAAATCGCAAAAGTAAGCAATTGATACTATCGACAATGAATACATATAATATAAAGAGAAATAATTGCAAAATATGAAGTAACAACAGATTTAAACAAAGAGTACTCTTTTAACAAGAACAATAAATTTAAAAAATCTAAAAAATCATCAATATTAATAATAATAATAATAATAGAAAAAGAAAAAGATAAACAATAAATACAGACAAAAAGTAAGCAGAGGTTATACAAGAAACTTCAAGTTAAAAATGCTTGATTAAAATTATTGATGTCAAATTTTAGAATACAGTCACAATAATTGACCCTAAAAAGATTAAATTTATGGAACAATTTACTTGCCTCAAAACCTCTGTCCACTAAGAGTCTGTATAGTAACCTAGCTCTAGCCCAAAAGTCATCTACTTTAGTGCAGATTTTACAAAATCTTATTAATTGGGAATAAAAACAATTATAAGTGATTTTACTATCGATATTACTACTAGGGAAAGGAAAGTTTATTACGTTAAAATTAAAATCATCAACTTTGTGATATACTTTAAGTATGCACTGTTCATTAACAATCTCTATATTTATATCAAGAACATTTTCAACTTTATAATTTACGTTACATTGTGTGAGGGGAATAGAATTAGGGTAAATAAGTTTAGCAACTTGATTAAAATTTAACAAATTGCAAACAAGAATATCATCAATATATCTACTATTATTACTTAACAGTTTAGCAAGTGCTAATTTTTCTGGAATTTTTCTGGAATTTTCTGGAAACTAATAAATATATGTGGTACTCCAAGGACTCAAACCTAGGATACTCACACTGAAATTCTGCGCACTAAGCATTACGCTATCAAGACAGAAAGATATACAGTAAATGACCATATTTGTAAACATGTCTTAACTTCTCTAGTGTAGATACAGTATACCGGTACCTATCTAGATTTGTGGTGTCTCTGAGAGCATGAGATGATGATCCAGTTTTTAATTAAATTGTAAAACTTGCAAAATAAACAAACCTAAACTGGGACGACACAAGATAAAGGCAAAGAACTTATCAAAATCGCAATGTTGAAATAATGCTTGATAAAATAACATTTTGAAATAAAAGAATGCCATACACTCACTTGATTGACAGGGCTAAGGTGTACACTTCTTACAGGGACTTAACTGGACATTAACCACGACTCACAAGATCGAGCTACCCTGCTCTGTACTTAGAGCATACTAGATACTAGCTACTGTATGTCTCATGATAGGTGAGGTACTGTGTTAACTAAATAATCAGTACAGTAAGGACTTTAGATGACCTCGATCATACCAGAGTTTTTCCGTGGCTTTGTCAGTAGAGCGTCGGCTGCTGATTAAAGGGTCGGCGGATCGAGCCCTCACTGTCAAAATGTTATTGGTAGATGTCAAGCCCGGGCAACATGACCTAGTGATTCGCAACAAACGCCTAATGTTCATGGCCACCCCTTCTCAGGAATTACGGCATCTGGCAAAAAAAAAAAAAAAAAACTACTGGTACTGTGTCACATTGTCTTACCCAACTCGGACCTAGGTAGAGCCATGGGTGCCAGCCATCCAACACAGGGTCGTAGCGAGACAGACAGCGAGTTACGGTACCATCAGGTAACTCGCCACCGGCCAGGTACAATACATTCTCTCCAGACACCACCAGACTGTGCTTACTGTAGGAGAGTGAAGAGGTTTAAGTTGCATGTATGTATATACTGAGACAACATAAGACAGAGCCTGAAAAGAAACAACATTTAAAGTTCCTATTTTCAGAGTCCAGGACCACTTTCGCGTTCTCTCGCCCGTTTCTCTGTTGTAGAGTAGGAGCATTACAAGGGGAGGAGGATTCCTAGCCCCCTGCCCCTAGAAGGAAAAGTAGGAGAGTAAAAAGAGACAGACATAAACAGCTAAGGTTGGGTAGAGGATGCCAAACCTCACTCTGGATAGGACCAGCCCTCACCCATTATTAATATTAAATTATCAGCTGCTAACAGATTAAATTGACCTGCTGAAAATGTACAGACTACAGTCACAGGTTATTACATACATACATACATACATAACATTTTAAGACTGCGTGTTCCACACATACGTGCAGTTTCAGTCTCTTGTCCCAATGGCGGCGCTCCAGGCAACCCTGTTAAGGGCTGCCTCACTTGTCAAGTTCTTGGATTTGAGATCGGCATGTATAGTCCGATCCCAGGTCTTCCTCGGTCCACCTCTTGGTGCAGCTCCCTCCACAATCACAGACCTGCATTTTTTCACCCAATTTTGTTCATCCATTCTCTCCACATGTCCATACCATCCCCGTCTACTTGTACGCATCACCTCGCTAATACTCTTTATACCTAAATGTCTCGTCAGCTTAACATTTGTTATTCTATCCTGTAGCCTGGCCCCACACAACCATCTCACCATTCTCATCTCATTAAGTTCCATTCTGTTGAGATCCTCTACTTTAACGGCCCATGTTTCGGAGGCATACGTCATTGCACTTCTAACACATGAGGCATACACCTTTCCCTTCAGGGGGAGAGGCATTCTTTTCATGGTCAGGATTGGCAGCAGTTCTCTGAACTTCCCCCAGCCACACCTAATTCTAGCAACAGTGGCAGACTTGGCCCCACCACCGGCAGAGATGGTATCTCCTAGGTAACAAAACTTGTTCACCAGCTCCAAAGACTCATTTCCAAAATTCACAGCCACAGGATCATCACTTAACACAAGCTCGCCTTTGCACATTACGCACTCAAATTTCTCTATTTCTGACTTATCCATCGGCAGGGGTCCCTTTATTCTACTACAGCGCTTACTCCCATGGTGTGCCCAACATCGACAGATGCTACATTGAATTGAGTTAACGCCCACACCCTTTCCACATTGCCTCATCTCAATCTACAATGCATAACCTTGGTTTTGTTAATATTGACTCTTAAACCCTTGCTCGCCATGCCCTCTCTTCATTCTTTGAATTTGGCCTCAGCATCTTGCATACTGTCAGCTATTAGGACTAAATCGTCTGCATAAAACAGTTCCAACGGGAGTCCGCCTCTAAAAACTCTAGACAGTGCCTCCAAGACCATAATAAAGAGGAGGGGGCTTAACACTGAACCCTGATGGACTCCAACACGGACTGCGAACTCATCTCAGTACACCCTTCACCCTCACCGCACTTCGCGAATCCTCATACATCTTCATTATCACACGCACCAGCCACTCTTCCACACCAAGTTCTCTTATAGCCCACTGCACAACATCTCTAGGCACCCTATCAATGGCCTTCTCCAGGTCTACAAACACAAAGTAAAGATCCCTGCCTTTTAGTAGCTTTCCTGTATCTGCCTGACTACAGTATGAAGATAGCATCGGTTGTACCCTGTCCTGGCATAAAACCAAACTGCATATCATCAATAGAGATGCTTTGCCTGAGCAAACCCTCAATGACTCTCTCACAGACCTTCATGATTTGGTTAAGCATTTTCAGGCCCCTATAATTTCCTCTATCTAGCGCATCCCCTTTTCCTTTGTATATATTTACATTACACTTTTGAGGCAATCCTCTGGGATTTTATCATATTTAATAATGGTGTTTATCAACTCAGTGACTAAGTTGACACCAGTCTCCCCTGAGGCTTTTATCATCTCAGCGACAATGTCAGAGCAACCTAGAGCTTTACCGTCCTTCATTTTATTGATTGCGTCGCTCACTACAGCTGGTGCTATCAAAGGAGGGGGTCCAGATATTGTTTTTTCAATAATAAGCTGTTCCTTATCCCATTCAAACTCTACATTTAACAATCGTTCATAGTGTGCCTACCATGCTTCTCTGATTTCATTTTCTGCATACACAATCTTCCCATTATCGTTTCTAACACACTGTTCACCTATAATATCCCTACTGTCATTTTTAACTCGCCTAGCTAGGTTGAAGATCCCATTGGGATTGTCAGTGTTACACACTTGTTCGAGGACCAGGTCCTTAATGCCTTTTTTAGCATTGTAAATAACTCTTTTTGCAGTTCGTTTAGCTGCCAGGTATTCCTCCTTGCTGCCTCCCTTCTTCCATGCTTTGAAGCATCTCCTTTTCTCTTTCACAGCATGTTCTACCTCATCGTTCCACCACCAGGAGGTCTTATTCCTGGAGTGATCCTTTGTTTTCCCACACTTTGTCAGTGGCAGCGATAAGGCTATGCTTAAGATAGTTCCATTGACTATTTACATCGTTAGGCCTAGCTTCCTTATTTCTATTAATTTCCTCCAGTTCACTATGAAACCTATCCCTAACTTCCTTGTTCTTCAGCAGCCACACATTCATTTTGGGTATGTATACCTTCTTGCGCTTAGGATCTCTGTATAAGCTCATGTCGCACACAAGTAGCTTATGCTGGGGGATACATTCTTCACTCGGGATGACCTTTACATCTCGAACCAGTTTCCAGTCGTTCCTGTTAACCAAGAAGTAATCTATCTGGCTACTGGAGACCCCAGAGTTATATGTGTATATAACATCAGGTGGCTCTATCTTTTCTTGAACTTGTGTTACACACAACCATGTTCAGTGCAACGCAGGACTCCCAACATATATTTGCCTTCCAGATTCCTCCTTCCGTAACCATTTCCTCCATGTACCCCCTCGTATCCATCTGCAGATGCTCCCACGTGACCATTGAGGTCCCCCCCCACGATTGTTATTTTATTCTTCGAGAGGCCTGAAATGACACTGACGGTGTCATTCCAGAAGTCCTCTTTTATCTCTTTCTGTAGACCAGCCTGTGGGGCATATGCAGATATCACATTCAGAATTCTTTCACCAACTTTCAACTTCAAAACAATCAGCCTTTCACTAACTCTCGTAATCTGAAGCACACTTTCCGCCAGCTCTTCAGCCACCAGAACACCCACTCCTCCTTTCGCTTTATCAGTCTTCACCCCCATCCAGTAGATCCTATATCTTTTCTTTCTTCCGACAATCCACTGTACCCCATGCCTCTTCCAGAGTGTTTCCTGGGTACAGAAGACGTCCACTCACCTCCTCTCATACATATCAGCCGCCACTTCATTTGCTCGTAGATTCAAACTACCAACATTCACACTAGCAAGTCTGAGATTGTGGGGGACATTTGTTAGAAACACATGATAATTGTCAAGGAATTAAGGAACCCCCCGTTCTTAACATTAATCAAACATTACAAACCCCTATGCACTTGAATAAATTGATGAAAGCATATGGTCCTCCCGGGATTCAAACTCGGGACACCACACCCAGAACATAAGCATCTAAACCATTACACCACCAACACGTCTCAACACTTTCACTGGGGCACATATAAGCCTACATCGGCCTACTCTTTCATTTGGCAAAGTGCCTCTCTCGGCATTACTATTTATTATCAATGTTTATGGCTCAAACTTCCTTGTAGCCTAAAACTCGCTAGTGGTCAATTCGCAAAGCCCTCTGAAAATGTTTGGACTGTATTAAATACCGGCCCATGTCTTTATCTTGATTACTGGGATACTATTATAATGTAATACTGTACAGTAGGGTCTGACATAAAACGAGAAATTGGTCGATAAACGAGGGCGTTCTATGCGATTTCGTTTTATGTGAACACAGCATTTTGGTGGCCCAATATCGTCAATGTTCACTGGAAGCGTAAATTTCCGTCAGGAGCGTACGATATTTCGTACGTTTTGTACGATATTTCGGCGCTCTATATGAAAGCGTATGATATTTTGTACGTTTTGTACTATATTTCGGCGCTCTATATGAAAACTCTTCGGATTTGCCCCACTTTGGCGGCGGACTCGTTTTATGTGATCACATTCGTTCTTATCGAAAATTAAATATTAATATTTTAGGTCGCTCGTTTTAATCGACACTCGTTTTATGTGAACACGTTTTATGCGGGACCCTACTGTACTTGCAAAATAAACAAACCAAAACAGGGACGACACAATATAAAAACAAAAGAACTGATCAAAATCAATACTGTATGTGGAAATAACGATTTAGCAAACTAAAAACTTGAAATAATAGAACACAAAACCACATAAAGGCTATGTACCGAAATATGTTATTAATTATGAAAACTTTGAACGGTATATATTATGATGAAGAGACATAGTACAGTCAGGAAATAATACTTCTTATGGGAATAATTGCTTATGGGTGGCACCGACTTTGAGATTAATTTTTGTTTTGCCTATTTCTCCCCTTCAATTGCTTAAAATGGTAGACATAATCATCAAAATAATGATAAAATATAACATCTAAATATAACTTACGGGGAGGTTTTTAGTTGGTTCCCTAGACTTCCATCAAGCTTAAAATTACACCCCCTTGAGCAAGATAAATTTGTACATTTTTCGGTAGAAAAATGTCCCGGCTGAAAGCCGGTTCCTCTTAAATTACAGGCTCGCTATCGCTCGCCAGGATAAAATCGACACCTAAATGGCACAAAAGGTCTTAAAATTGACAGAAATGGGTCGAAAGTTCTTAAAATCGTCAAAATAATGGGGCGAACGTCTTAAAATTAGAAAAGCAATGGGGCTAAACATGAGGGAGAAAGGAGTCCAGAAAAAAATCCCTCAAGTGGATATCTCCCCTTAACCTTGAGGGTTATAAGCTTGTTTTTTCGTGGCTTGATGAATGAGTAACCTTCCGTTCCGCTCCGAGGTAGATGTAAGACTGGCGTATCCCGCAACACCGACCACACGCATTAGGCAAACACGGCGGAATTTGGCGCTCGATTCACATATTGTAAGTACATCTTCGTATTTTGAAAGTTTTTGGTAATATTTATTTTGGACCCCTGCTCGTGTATTAGCAATTTCGCGGATTGAAAACTTGTGTATTAGCAGGCCTGACTGTACAGTAATTTTATATTATTTCATCGGGGCACAGTTAGCACTATGCCAACACCCCTTACCCTCAGGGGGTAAGGGAGCCTTCATCTAATGGGGGAGGAAAAAAAGAATATGCCTCCCGCATCCTACTGCGTGTCGTACAAGGCGACTAATAGGGGGGAATGGCGATAGACTTGTGGACCAACAGCCATTACTAGACAATAAAGTCTTTATATTAGCACTGTCTTGGTATGGCACTGCCGAGGCTGGTGGGGTGCGGATAGGTGCCACAGGGGACTGAGTCTTACCTGGGCGCTGTTTGGCACCACACCTGTGTCGGCAACAGTGTTGGGGCAGGACTTTATTGTTCTATAGTCCAAATTGCCTAATATACAGTGGAGTCTTGTTATGGTGCTGTCTTTTTGTAACACTGTTAAGGCTGGTGTGGTTGCAGATACTGCAGGTGCAAGTGCTGCAGGGGGACTCTGTTGAGTCTTGCTGAGGCACGGTTAGCACTATACCAACATCAGCCACAGTGATGACTTGGTGGGGCAGTGCTGTGGCGGGACTTTATTGTTGTTGTTGTTGTTCCCCAAGCTGCCTGGCCGAACAGCCCTAAGGCCCCGAGCAAGGCCATAACCAAGCGTCCCCCAGAACCCTCCCTGCCGACCACAATAAAGCCTGGGTGACCGAAGCCACTCCATGGCGGGGAGCTGAGGAGGGTGTGGAAACGCACGGGAAACCAAAGCCCAACCCAGGGCCCTGTGCCCCTCAGCAATTATGAAGAGAAAGTTGAGGGGCAAAGGAAAAATGTGACGCTTTGGCTTCCAATCTTGGTAGATTGGGAGGTCAATCCACGGAAGAGAAGCCGTCACTTGAGATCTAGGAAATATATAAGTAAAAGGAACAGTCAGAGTAAGCTATGGGTATGGCAGAGATCACTCAGCTCTCACTCTGATAGACCAGCCCATCACCACTTTATTGTACTACAATACACTTCAACTACTGAAAGGCAACCCCGTCTGAGCCGTTACAATGCATGTAATGGAAAAATGACGTTAAACCAATGTATGTATGTATGTATGGGGTGGTGTTGTGATGGGACTTTATTGTATTATATTCCAACAGCAGAAAGGAAACCACGTCTGAGCCGTTACAATGTATGTTATGGAAAACGACATTAAACCATTGTATCGTATGTATTGTATGTGTTCAATTTACATAAAAGGTCCATACAAAATATCTGACCTGACAGCGAAGGGTAGACAGGACAGACTGCGCCAACTGTGTGCCTGAGGATCAAAACATTCCACCGACCGCAGTACCAGTTTGTTGTCCTCACCCCCTACAGCCACGATCACCTGTACATAACATAACTACATTAACGTACAAACGCGGTCACAGTTACATATCTATATACAGTAAAAGTCCGTTAATCCGACGACCGATGATTCGAATCTCCCAATAGTCCGAATTTTTCAATTTGAGGCCAAATCCGAATTCACCCGATGGTCCGAATTTCAAGAAGTCCCAAAGTCCCCTTTTTGAGGCATTAGGCCACTCAAATGACACATAATGGAGCACACACATATCATATGTTCATGAATTCACTTTAAAAGTTTACCATTGTCATTGTAGCCTATTATCTACTTCAAAACATTCAGATTAATGGTCAAAGGAAGCTACTGATATAATCGTAAACACCTTCGTCTTCTTCTTCTTCCACATCGTCTGCTAGAGAGTTTGTTTTGCTCTTGAACGCATCCTTGGGACGCTCCGATGCGCTACTGGCTTGCACCGCATTTTCTGCAAGCGCATTCAGTCTTGAGCTTGAAAACGCACCTTTGGACGTATTAGTCTTGAGCTTGAAAACGCACCTTTGGATGTTCCGATACGCTACTATTTATAGTTCAGTGATCGGAGCATCCCAAGGGTGCTTTCAAGACAACAAGACAAGGGTGCTTTCAATACAATATAATATAACAGAGCACGTCACAAAAGGAAAATCACAAAAGGAAAATTACAAGAACCTCTCAGGGAAGTGCCGTTGTTAAGGCATTACTTCCCGAACCACATCTGATCTTCAAGAGCAAGACAAACTCGCTAGTAGACGGAAGAAGAAGAAGACGTTTATATCAGCAGATTCCTTTGACCATTAATCTGAATGTTTTGAAGTAGATAATAGGCTACAATGACAATGGTAAACTTTTAAAGTGAATTCATGAACATATGATATGTGTGTGCTCCATTATGTGTCATTTGAGTGGCCTAATGCCTCAATGTTTTCGTCATACACAGGTTCATAGGGGTAAAGTCCGATAATCCGAAAAATCCACTAATCCGAACGAGAGCCGGTCCGCTGCCCTTCGGATTAACGGAAGTTTACTGTACTTTTTTTTTTTTTTTTTTTTTAATTATTTTTAAAAAGACCTCCGTCTACGTACTGTATCTATCTATTGCCTGACGCCGTGATCCCCGAAGGGATGGCCACGAACGAACCGCCCCCATGCACTTCTGTCCCCAGTCGGTCGACGTCCCTCCTCCCAACCAGCACCGCCTTCATTCATATACTTCTTCACTCCATCCTTCCACCTCTCTTTCGGTTTACCTCTCCCTCTCTGTCCTTCCACCTCGCTCTTGTACATATACAGTACATTAAACTCTCACGTCTGGCATGTTTAACCCACGAAATCCGGGGGGCCTCATAATATCCCGATCGCTGTGTCCGGGGCATTTTTGGTACAGGCAAACTTCATAATTCAGTAACTACAGATTGAGACCACCTAGAGCAGTCAATTTTTTTGCAAAATGTAGAACTTTTTGTTGTCTGTGTTATGCCGTTAAGATGACATCGATACGACGCATGGTTGCCAGGTTATGACTAATTTAGCAGCGATTTTTACCCGCGCATTTTGCCTCATATGAGGCCTCCCGGATTCCGAGGGTTAACCCTCCAGCCCCGGCTATGTATTATATATAAATTCCCCGAACCCCGGGGGTTTTGGCCGAAAAACGTCTACGCCTTGGCTACCGCATCTTTGTTATTTGGCTTGCTTCCGCATTCCCGTGCATCTCCAAGCATAGATGTGTTTCGTACCTGTAGAATGGCGTTAAGTAGAGCTCTCTAAGTCAACTGGTTCAGTTGTGATGATGATTTCATTGGAGATAACTTTATGGCAAAAACAGCCACTTTACACTACTTTTCGATACTTAACAATAACATACAGGCACACACGAACAAGCGACGCACTCCTTCTTGTGGCGGGAGATGCGGGGCGTCGGTCCAGCCGGCTATTGTTTACATGCGTCGGACGGACGCCTCGCACACCAAGCTCACAGGCTTTCAAGCACTGGGGGCCTCAGAGCCCTTCCGGGTTGCGCGGACCGAGTTTGTTATGGGTGTTTAACCTCTGAAGTGCGCATGGGGGTAATTGGAAACGTCCCCCTGTGCTGACGTATTTGAGGTGTTTCCGTCACTAAAATATTCATTGTGCCATTAATAGCATTAATACTTATCCATATGCGCCTATTATGGGTTGATTATAAAGGTATTAACCTGAAACAACAATAAAATGAGTGAAAACAGCGTTTGGATGGTCAAAATCGGAGATATAGCCCGCGAGTTGTATAATGTATGGGTGAGGCAAGCTGCTTTTCCGCCAATTTCCCCCAAGGCCACTGAGACACAGTCGATCGATACTCTCTCTCTCTCTCTTGCACTCGCTTGTCATCAGTGATGACAACACCCTGCTTGCAACTCGCTAATGTTAGCACGAAAATATACCTCAGAATAAGGGAATAACAGGGAAAATAGGTGATAACTGAAGGAGAGGAGGAAAGTGGGGAAGGAGGGGAGGTAGAGGACTGAGATTTTGCATGGCCCAGGGGCCAAACAAAAATAAAAAAATAAAAAAATAAAAATAATTTTTTTTTTTTTTTCGAATGTCAAAAGTTGATTTTTTTATTCACTCACTCTTAAGAGTCTCCCCGCAGTCCGCCGGGGGAACTCTTAAGAGTCTCCCCGCAGTTCCCGGGTTAAGAGCTCTTCCGGGTCTGATGGGTTAAGCTTGGCAAAATCGTGTTTTGCGCCATAATCTATAAGATACCAAAGCTCTCGTCTGGCGGCAAAAATTTGTAATTGGCGTGTGGCCAAGAGACGAAAATAGGCGAGCGGCGAAAATACCCGAGCGGCTAGCCGACCTGAGCGGCGAACTGACCCGAGCGCATAGGCTACCTCTCGGCACTTGTCGGTCGTGATAAAGTTACTTTACTCTCTTACCAGTTCCTGTTCGACCTTGACTGTATCATTTATTGCTCGCTCTCTCCATCTATTCATGATATATGGATAATGGTAGCCGAGGGACCAAGTGATGATGCAGTTGTTCGTGATAGAGGGCCACCTGAAAAGCCCAAAGTGGGAAAGGAAATTCGCAATTTTAGGAAAGATGTGCAGAACAAGAAATATTACAAATATACTGTACTTAACTTACCTTGCATCACGTTTTATGCCTTTGTGAGTGATATATTAACTGAAACAATACAATCCCAAGTGGCAGTATTTTTGGTTCATATAAGTTCATAACCTTAAAAAGCACTTAAAAAAACGTAAAAGAACGTGGTTCCGGTTCGCCAGGAATGTACCTTCGGCGGCAAGAAGAAGAAGAATAATGCGACTTGGACCAAAATGGCGACGAGTATATATCAACGATCCCAGCTTTGAAGGCCTTTTGAGGCAAGCCATGAGGACTGAGGAGCTTAGATAACCAACTTGGGAGGACCTTAGGGCCCAAAGTAGCTATCATGGTAAAGAGAAGAACAATAATGAGGCAGACAATGACGAGAGGAACAATAATGAGGCAGACAATGACGAGAGGAACAATAATGAGGCGGACAATGACGAGAGGAACAATAATGAGGCGGACACCCAGTAGTAAGACCAAGCAAACAAACAATATAGGCCTAGGCCTAAACAAATAAAACACTTAAAAATGTTTCTGGCGAGTCTTAACCTCTGAAGTGCGCATGGGGGTAATTGGAAACGTCCCCCTGTGCTGACGTATTTGAGGTGTTTCCGTCACTAAAATATTCATTGTGCCATTAATAGCATTAATACTTATCCATATGCGCCTATTATGGGTTGATTATAAAGGTATTAACCTGAAACAACAATAAAACGAGTGAAAACAGCGTTTGGATGGTCAAAATCGGAGATATAGCCCGCGAGTTGTATAATGTATGGGTGAGGCAATCTGCTTTCCCGCCAATTTCCCCCAAGGCCACTGAGACACAGTCGATCGATACTCTCTCTCTCTCTCTTGCACTCGCTTGCTATCAGTGATGACCACACCCTCCAATCGGATTTCTAATGTTAGCACGAAAATATACCTCAGAATAAGGGAATAACAGGGAAAATAGGTGATAACTGAAGGAGAGGAGGAAAGTGGGGAAGGAGGGGAGGTAGAGGACTGAGATTTTGCATGGCCCAGGGGCCAAAAAAAAAAAAAAATAAAATAATTTTTTTTTTTTTTTTCGATGTCAAAAGTTGATTTTTTTTTTCTCTGACTCTTAAGAGTCTCCCCGCAGTGCGCCGGGGGAACTCTTAAGAGTCTCCCCGCAGCTCCCGGGTTAAGGGGAGGTTATTAGTTTGGTCCCTAGATATCCTTCAAGCTTAAGATTACACCCCCTTGAGCCCCTTTCAAGATAAATTTGTACATTTTTCGGTAGAAAAATTTCCCGGCTGAAAGCCGGTTCCTCTTCTTTTATTCTGTGTTCTTTTATTTAATAATTTTCATTTTAGTAAACGTTGTTTCCACATAGCGATTTTGATAATTTAATTTGACTTTATATTGTCCTTGTCCCAATTTTGGTTTGTTTAGTTTGCAAGTTTTACATTTTAATTACAGGCTCGCTATCGCTCGCCAGGATAAAATCGACACCTAAATGGCACGAAAGGTCTTAAAATTGACAGAAATGGGTTGAAAGTTCTTAAAATCGTCAAAATAATGGGGGCAAACGTCTTAAAATTAGAAAACAATGGGGCTAAACATGAGGGAGAAAGGAGTCAAGAAAAAAATCTCTCAAGTGGAAATCTCCCCTTAATATCCTTTAATTATTTTGATTGGCATGTACTGTACTATAGTTAGTATTCAGAAATTTATGATTAAAAATACAAAAAAGGGTAAAATAGGCTAACTTAGGGGTGACTAAAGACTACCATAATTTTTTCCCATGTAATTTCCAATGCGTGTCTGGCGAAATCCCGATTGGCGCCGTTTTTTCAGACTACTAAGAATGCCAAACAAGAGAGTTTACTGTACAGTAATAATTATTACGGTCCGGTGACGACCTGTATAGCCTTTATGAGCCCACAGCCCTTGGGGAGTGTGCTATTGCTGCTAGATCCTTTTATGTTGCCCCACGTCAATCAATTTCCAGTGACACTTAAGCTGACACTTGCGTTAACACTTCCAAGGGCCCTGGGTGGGGCTTTGGTTTCCCGGGCGTTTCCGCACCCTCCTCAAGCTCCCCGCCATGGAGTGGCTTCGGTCACCCAGGCTTTATTGTGGTCGGCGGGGAGGGTTCTGTGGGGGCGCTCGGTTATGGCCTTGGCCTTGCTCGGGGCTTTGGGGCTGTTCGGCCAGGCAGCTTGGGGAACAACAACAACAACAACACTTCCAAGAAGGAAATTGAAGTCACTCATATTTCTAAAGGCTTATGATAGTGAAGTGCATACATAGTTACTGATGACTATAAACTTTGAATATATTTAGATGAAAGATAGAAAGAAAAATGGGAAAAATGCATACTGTATAAGGACAATGTGAGCGCTTGTGAATCCACTTGGAGAATTGGCACTCATGACAAATAAAATACCAGCATATTATCATTATTATTATTCATAAAGAATTATTATTTTGCTTAGGCGTTGTTTCCACATAGCGATTTTGATAAGTTGTTTAGTCTTTTTTACTATGTTCGTTCAAGTTTTGGTTTGTTTATTTTACAAGTTTTACATTATAATTATTATTATTATTATTATTATTATAGTCTAGAGCATAAATGGCGATGCACCCACTTAACTAACCGTGGTGGTGTTGGTGTTGCGTCGTGGTCGTGTACGCGGTGATGCCAGGTGGTGTCTACGGTCAGGTAGTAGGTGGTATATACAGTATATTAACTTCCTCCACAACCACCCTACACTCTGGTGATGACCGCACGGCACTCTCTCCCTCCACCACGTCCACCAGGTAGTACGGGCTTACCAACGCCAGTCTAACACACTCCAGCATTGCTTCAAACTCCGTGTGTCCAGGCATTTTGGCTCGAACGTCCCTTGATTTTGGCCCTGTCACTCTTTCAACTATGGGGGAGGCACTCGCTATAGGCAGTTATGCCTTTTGCCTCCCTCAATCACATAGAAAAAAAAAAAAAAAAAAAAGCACCTAACAGGGAGATAATAAACATACTGTATATTCATATTTTTTTTCACCAACCAACTTCACTTCTAAACTCAATTAATGAAATCAACAAGTACATGTGGCACTCCAAGGACTCGAACAACCATGCAGACATCACACACCCCTACTTGAATCCAACATTCGGAAAAAATAATTTGCTCTGTTCATCCTCTATATACACTGCGGACCTTGTACCCTCATAATTATATGCTCTTCACTCCTTCCAGCAAATTACCATTTACCGTACTCTATAATTATATTCTCAATACTTTCCATCAATCTTTCCTATTAATTATATTCTCAGTGCTGTATATTCCATCGGTCTTTCCTATCAATTCAGTCATAGGCTTTATCAATTATATTCTAAGTACTGTATTTTCCATTGATCTTTCAGAAAAAAATCCTCTTAACCCTCCAACTTACCTTGTGGAAGAGTGGAGCCCTGGCCTGGTAGGCATGGTGGAGCCAGAGTGTGGCCGCATGGAAGACCTGTTCCTCTCTCTCCACTCAGGACCTCCACAATTTTCTCCACCGGCAGACCCACCCACTCCTCTCCACCCATCACCTCTATGAAGTGCCTGCTGGAGGAGAGAGAAAAGATGAAGCATCTCATAAAGACATTGTTTTTTTTCACCAACCCACCAAATACCTTACAAATAAACCTAATTAATGAATTCAGTGAAAGAAATGAATACATGTGGTACTCCAAGGACTTGAACCTAGGATACTCACACCAAATTTCCGCACACTAAGCATTACGCTATCAAGACAGTTAAGAAGAAAAGAGAAGAGAAGAGGAAAAGATAGGAGTACAACACCAAAACCGTAGCCATGGCCTTCCTTAGGTTCTCAGGGCTGTTCGGCCAGGCAGCTTAGGGAACAACAGGAACAACAACAACAACAACAACAACAACAACAACAACACCAAACATAAAGGCGGTGTCACACAAGCGATTTTTCCGTCAATTTTTACGAGCAATTGTTGTCTGACGGCTTTAAAATTTAAGTTCTATAATAATTAAACTACCTAACATATTCTACCTTTCATCTAGTTTCCGATTCCAATACGAAAGAACGTCAAAATAGTACGAGAAAAAACTTGCTCATCAAAAATTGCCGGAAAAAGCACTCGTGTGACACCGGCTTAACTAGAGGGACACTCGGTAGAGCGCACACCTCCACCTACGCTGGCTTGATATTTTTCTTCTAGATACTGTATGATCGGGATTGCCTCCTTCATTAACCCTATTAGGTGTAGGGCGGGCCAATTTCGATCCTCCCTGTTTTACTCCATTAGTTTGTAGATTTTAAGACGTTTCACCTCATTAGTTTGGCGATTATAAGATGCTTCAACCCAATAAGGTGTCAATTTTTCCTGGGCGTGAGCCTGCAATTTGGGAGAAATTTCTACCGAAAAATTTACATATTTAGCTTGAATGGAGTGTGGGGGAGTTTTTCTTTAGTTTGAAGGGGGTCTGGAGAGGCGTGTTTCTAAGTCTTGGGGGTAAACTAAAAACACATTGTTCAAAAATGGCTAAAACAATGAAAACCCTCAATAATAATTAAACAAAATATCATAATAACCCCCAAGACGTTGCACCAAATAGTGTTGCATAATTTCTTCCTTGGCACATTATAGGTTTGACTCCTGCAAGGAGATAAAGAAAACCTAATATTTAGTAGTGGCCCCGTAATCATTGACGATTATGCCTATTACATAAGGCTACCTCTTCAAACGCCCATAAGCGCAGTTTGAAACTACCGCCGCAGAGCTCAGAGGAACCTTCATCATAAGCACACGCTAAATCACGCATGGTTCGTCTTTATGATTGGGTTCTCACTACGAAAAAACTTTGTAACAAATAAAAAATAAAAATAAAATAAGAATAACTATTCATAAGCTTTCCATATTCCATGGATGTACTTCTGTGGATTCTTGGACCAGACGCTGACTAGCGCATCTATCCGCCTTCACTGACATATCAAGTATACCAAAATCCTTAATACATCAACGAATGGGAAGGGGATGGTCGGGAGGGCCCCAGTCGTCAATGATTACGGGGCCACTACTAAATATTAGGTTTTCTTTATCTCCTTGCAGGAGTCAAACCTATAATTTATTAGTGGCCCCTCCATCATTGACAATTATGCCTGATATCTAAGACTGGAGGGGGACATTCGTAATCATATCATAACCATTGCAAATAGAATAGGCAGATAATCAAACAACCACATAGTATTCTTACTTTGTAAAAAATATATAATTATGTATAAACTTTATACAACATATAAAAAGGGGTACAAGCAGGGGCGTGCTTAAAGTAGCCTGCTTGAGGAAAAAAGGTAACTATGAGAATCTGTTCACAGATCTGAAAGTTAAAGGCACCCCACTTAAAGTAAGTGGTGAAAAATAAAACTTTATGTTTACATGTGCACATATAAACCCCATTATTCTAATGTGTATATTCCTTAAAATTAGACACAAAAATAGAATAAATTCTTGTACTATCGCAGATGTACTTACTAAAATGCTACTCGTAGTTGCAACTACCGAGAACTCTTAAAATTAAATTGCTTCAACAGTGTATCCCACTGAAAGAAACCATTGTTGTACTACTGTACCTCAACAACATTTCCCGTAGGCATTACTACAGAGAAATTTTAATCACAACACTTATACTGTACATTGTATCACAGCTCGTATACTCTGTACATATCCTCCGGCGGGGTCTAGGGTGTCTTATGTTACACTGACTGCACCCCCCCCTCTTTCTTAACCTAAACAATTAGTGACTTAGAGACCCATCTAGACCCTTTGCCGTAACGCTATACATGGCATTGATGGTTTGTCTAGTGCTACCGACAGGTATCGAGTAAAAAAAAGTATGATTTGAAGCCCATAGTTGAGTAGTAGCTATGTCTGCCCATTTGCGTAAATCGTGGGCCCTACCCACTACGCCGGGATTACTCTCGTTAATGACTTCTACTAACAGAGAAGCCATTTTACGTTTCATTAATCTTTTACCTGTACTCGATACCCATAAAGCACCTTGTTGGTTAAGAGGTGCCACTCTCATATATTTGGTTAAAGCTTGTACAGGACACAAATTATGGTGCACTTTACCCCGTTTCAACGCCGGCACCGTGAACTCTGAGAAAACATGTTCACTGTGTTCATTCTTGGCGATGAACCCTGGGGAAGGAGCAATATGAATGCAATCATTTAGTCTACCAAACCTTATGCAATTAGGGGTATTGCTCATCACCGCCAGCTCAGACACCCTGTTACCAGTTGCCAAAGCCATAAGGAACACAGCCTTTTTTAATAGCAATTCAAAATCTGCCGTATTCTGATACAGACGGGAATGAAGCAAAGATAACGCTTTGTCAAGAGACCAGGTAGGCATGAGCTGACGGGGAGGTGGGCGGAGTTTGAAGCATGCTCTCATGAAACCTGTTTCATCCGCTTGTGGTATGGTTAGACCTGTAAGGTCAAAGAATGGCACCCTGATAGCTGTTAAGTGATTTTTTAGAGTCACTACAGATAGACGTTTCTGTTCAAACAAATAGTTTAAATAATTAAAAACTAATGCCACCGAAGGTACTGTCTGTTCTGTTCTAACTATTCAAGAAGTAAAGGACTGCCAATGAGATTGATATTGCCTCTTGGTAGATTGTGTGTACTGATTCATAAATTTATCTGTCACGTTTCTACCATACGGCGTTAGCCACTTGGCCTCCTGAATGTCCACAATGCAAAAGTCAGCGAGGTCTTTAGGTTGCCAATCGTGTCTAAGTGGAAATACCTGACCGGGAACGACACCAGGTTCGGGCACCACATTCTCAATTGCTGGTACCACATCTGCGCCGGCCACAGGGGCGCGATTAACGAGACTACGCCTCGATAATCCTGTAGTTTGTTGACTACGTGGCACATTAGAGAAGCGTCTGGTGGCGGAAACAGATAAATGGAACTCCACCTGTTCCAATCCGTCGGGCCCCGCCGGCGTTAATGTCCGGCGTGTGAGGTACGAGGGAGTTTGTGATTCTCCTCTGATGCAAACAGATCCACTTGTGGACGGTAAGGCTCTGCAATCATTTGATCGAAAATGTTTTGCTTGAGTGCCCACTCTACTGTTGTGCTCTGTCTCCGAGACAGCACGTCTGCCTAGACGTTTGCTACGGCTGGGAGATATGATGCATGAAGATGAATGTGCAGCTTGTTGGCTAGCACAAAAATCTTTTCTGACACGTCTAGCAACTTCCGAGACCTCGTTGACCCTTGTTTCTGAATGCAGTGAACTGCATTGAGATTGTCCATCCTGAAGGCCACCGACTTTTCCCGTAAAGTAGAGCCGTGAACCTGAAGGAAATACAAGGGGACTAGTAACTCTTTTACATTTATGTGAGAGGTTTCTGAAGGGGACCAAAGCCCTTGACCCTGATGCCCGAGGTTTGACTGAAAGCCCCAACCTATCATCCCTGACGCATCCGTGTCCACAATTAGGTAAATACAATTAGGTACAATTAGGTAAATATACCGTCGGCGGAGGAGAGGTCCATGACATGACTGAGTGCAACATTTCCCTCTTCGCCCAGACCGCTAGTAAGCTGTGTATTAATGTTGGGATAGGCCATAATTTTCCCGCCGGTAAGAGTGGGAAATATTTGTTGCCCTCCAAGATTAAACGTTTGACTTTCAACCGGCCCAACTTCACAGTTAGTTGAACCCAGTTGAGAGAACCGACTAGAGATTCCCAGAGTCTCCGTGTCGTAGTCAAACTGTGGAGAAACATAAATAGTTTCTTGCGAAATCTGTTTCGATTGTCCACACTCTGACTCAGAGTGAGAAATGCTGTGTCCCAGACCAGCCCTATCCACTGAATTACTCGTGAGGGAACAAGGTTTGACTTTACCAAGATGACCTTGAATCCTAGAGATTTGACATGGTTTAACGTAATGTTGACATGAGTGTTGCATAACTTTTCTGTCTCTGCCACCACCAGCCAGTCGTCCAGATACCACAAGATCCTGATCCCTTGTTCTAAAATGGGCATCAGGGCTTGCCGGACTAATTTTGTGAATATGCGTGGCGCTAGGTTCAACCCAAACGGCATCCTTTGAAAGACATAAGTCTGACGCATTATTCGTAAAGCCAGAAATGTTTGAAATCTCTTGTTTACCGGGACATGCCAATACGCGTCTGTCAGGTCTAATGAACACATCCACCCTCCCGGCGGAAGTGTTAGCCTGATTTGATTCACTGTCAGCATCCTGAAGGACACGTTGTGAATGTGGAGATTCAAATAAGACAGGTCTACGACCGGTCTCATCTGAATACTGTCCCTTTTTGGTACGAGAAATAGTTTGGATGTAAACACCGGGTAAGTCGGGGGGACGGGGATAATGACACTCTTGGTAATCATCTCCTGAACTAGTGACTCCACCTCTAAAGAAACATGATTGGCCTTTGTTGGCTGACGTAAGCGAGGTCGCCACTGCCAAGTGATGCCTTTGCGTACCACAGTCCTCGTCCATGTTCTTAACCCGTGGAGCCCCGGCTAGTTTTGTATTGTTTATTCACCAGAACCCGGCCAGTTTTCAAAAAATGGTTTTATTCCAGAAACAATAGCGAATGGGTTAGGAATGAAGGAAAAACCACGAAAAACCGCTCAAAAAGCTTAAAGAATGGTCCTACAGAGCCCCCGAAAACGTATTTTACAAGAGTAAAAAATTGAAGGCAAGTACCCCAAAAAAACCAGGTTATTGCGCGCTCACGTGCACGCACGTGGACTTTGTGAGTTTTCAACCATCAGCACGGTTGCGTGGGATACGTACACAGTTCCCATACAAATCTGAGCCCTCTCGAGTGGCTACACCTGAGGTTATGGTCGGAGCAATTAGGGTGACTCGTCAGACGCGTCGCTGGGGCTGTGCGTTACATACATCGCCGACGCGCCAGACGCGTCGCTGGGGCTGTACGGGTTAATGGCCATGCCTGATGACACGCCCGGAAGGACCCAGTTAGCAGACTGGGGTTCGCCGGCTGGACTACCCTCTTTTCCAAAACGCCTTTGACTGGCCCCGGGAGTGAGAGAGACCTTAGTTTATTACTGGTGGAGGTGTACCCTTGGACGACTGGCCGGGTCTGGCTGGAGGCGGGCCCTGACCTGGTCGTTGGTGAAACTTGTGGCCTTTACCTGAGAAATTACCCTGTTTATACCTGAACTGAGCCTGACCCTGGGTGGAAGGGGACTTTGGCTGATGAAAAGGCTTAGACCCACTAGTTTGAGCTTCCGAAACTGGTTTGGGTTTAGGGAAAGTGAAGGTAGGTTTCTTAGGTTGAGAGGGACTTTGTTTGAATGTTTGTGCCATATTGAAAACAGTCTTCCAAACTGCTGGTGAAATCAAAGAAGGAGTTAGAACTGGAAACAGAACTACTTGGCTTGCAATACGGTCAGGAAGTTTCTTCACTAAGAACATCCTCAGATCCTGCCTTGCTCGAACTGCCTCTACTAAGGCCGTCCGAATATCTCCTAAAGACTATGGAAGTCTGGAGAAGCAAGCGCCGGGAAAGTTCAATGGCTTTCTTGACTTCCGCGGCTTCTATTGCCTGAGAAGAGCGTAACAGAGACTTTGTTACTTGCTGGGTAACATATAGATGTATTACCCATCAGCCAAACCAATTTACAGAGCTCATAAATCCACCAGGTCACCCGAATAGAGTTAAGGCAATGTCACACGAGCCCTTTTTCCGTCAACATTTACGGGCATTTGTAGTCTCATATCGTAACAATTTTAGTTTCATTGGAAATCAACCGCTTAACATAATCTATCTCCAGTCTAGTTTACGATTCCAATGTGAAAGAGCCTCAAAATGATACGAGAAAAAACTTCATCGAAAATTGCTGGAAAAAGCGCTTGTGTGACACCGGCTTTATTAGGTTTTAATTGTGAACCGTCAGTGGCCCCTACTTTAAAATAACTGATAAACTATCTATCTATCGCCAGACGCCGTAATCCGCGAGAATGAATCGCTATTATATGCTTCCATATGCCGAGGCAACCCACTCGATTATTTAGCTTGTACTGTACCTGTTCACGGGCGAGGGTCAATGAAGACCAACTGCACATTTATGTGTATAGCCTAGTCTGTGGAGGTACATGTGGAATACTATTATACTGTTGGAATGGCTGCGGATGTGAATGTATTCTGTAGCCAGTACTGTATACTGTAATTAGCTTGATCCTGCTGATCAGGTACCGGTACTAGCATAATACATGTGACTGATAATCACTAAACTAAAATAATTATGGCTATGATTTAGAACTTGTTTTAACTTACCCTGAAGTAAGGACTGAAGGAAGCCAGAACAGATCAGTGCACAGGAAAAGACATACCGTCCACGGACAGAGACACATCACAGAAGTGACCATTCTTCCGCAGATCATTCAGGGCACTCAAAACCTGAAAATGAACAAATGTTTAGTAAAATTAGCTAAATATAGAGATAATAGAGTTTATTAAATTAACATATCAATGTTTTTTGTTTGAGTCCTTGGAGTACCACATATATTCATTAGTTTCATTGATTTCATTAACTAGGTTTATTTGTAAGTTAATTGGTTTGTTGGTGAATAAATATAAAATTATTCTAATAATTACTGTATTATCATTCAACACCTTGCTTCCACCTGAGAAAACTCTGCTAAGGAATGCCATGGCAGAATTCCTCAAGGCTATTACAGTTCTACCTCAGTTTACGATTGGGTTACATTCCTGAAAACCCGATTGTAAATAGACAAATTGTATAACGAACCCTAAAATTAATGGGGTTGTTGTTGCTGTTCCCCAGGCTGCCTGGCCGAACAGCCCGTAGACCCCAAGCAAGGCCAAGGCCATAACCGAGTGTCCCCACAGAACCCTCCCTGCCTACCACAATAAAACCTGGGTGACCGAAGCCACTCCAAGGCGGGGAGCTGAGGAGGGTGCGGAAACGCCTGGGAGACCAAAGCCCCACCCAGGGCCCTGGGGTAAATGGGGATGCGTTCTGGGATCAACCAAAACCCAAAACCAAACACCTAAAAACCTATAATATTATCGTAAATCAGGGCATCGGATAGTGAGGGAGAGCTGTATTATCTCCAGAAATGCTCCCTATGCTCGTACCACAATGCTTCTTCCACTATGTGCAAGTTTATCTTCAATATTATATTCCACTTTCTTCTTCCGTACCAGGGTGTCAAACAAAAGCCGAGTCCATTATTTTTAGTCTTCATTATTGTATATGTGAAGATAATATGATGGTGTATAGTTCAAATTATGTGTTTGAAAGTGATAAAATATTCAAAACAATGCTAGTTCATGTCCATTTTCTTGTATTCCTTCTCATAATCATTAAAGTCATCAAACAAAATAGCTTCGGTTTGACACCGTTCCATACCATAGGGTGGATGTCTACTACCAGCTGTTTCTCTATGACTCTATCCTTTCTTTCATGTATCCTTCTTGGTATTCTGTCCTCATCCATTTTCTTAACATGACCGATCCACCTCAAAGTACTGGTACTTCTCTGTATTCACTTTACCACTCCACATTCAATACTGCATTATTTTTAAGTAATTATACTGCATATACTGTATACTGAATAAATAATAACATTGTTTTGTAGGTAGGTAATAAATGAAAAATAACAGTTACCAGACAACTCAACAGTACCAATTTCAACCAGTGAATTTCAACAAGTGCCAACTCTACCAAGAGTAACTAAATGAGTTTGCACTAACTGATATGTAATCTTAATCATTGCTCGAAATGGCTTAGTGGTTGAAATGGTCTACCAATTCAAATGGTCTACTACTCTACTGGTTGGAATGGTCTACTGGTTGAATTAGTTATTCAAATGGTCTACTGGTGGGGCTGTCCGGTCAACAAACAGAACAGAGTAACTTACACGGTCCGGATGTGAAGGATTGACAAACTTGTGGTCATCACTGGGAGAGGCTGCCAGTGCTTCCGCTCCCTCCGCCCCCACCCGATTACCCCCGGGGCCACCACCCCCTCGACCCCCGCCTCCGACGCCCCGGTATGACCCGGACTCCTTTAGGCGTGACATCACACTTCATAGGCAGTTAATTCTACTCCTTCCATTTTCTCCTGTAACAAGAAAAACATATCCAGGTAAAAATTGAAGAGACCCCAGACAGCCTTTTTACTAGTTAATTTTTGTTTTTGTTGTATTTTTCTTTGATGTACAGTGTTGTTTAATACCGAGGACTGTCGCATTTTAGTATTTTCAACATTAGCCTAACCTTAATCCATTAAATCCGAGCCAAGAACCTAACCTAACCTATCACAACGACTGTTATAACGTGTGAACAATAGGATAAAACTAACCTGTCTTGCGACGGACTTCGTTTATGTGAGATTTCAGTAGCTCACCTTTTAGGTAACAAAGTGAGCAACCTTTAGTCCGCCCTACCTGATTATAAAGTGTTAGGTAACATTTTAGTGCTCACCTATCTGAGGTAGACACCCAATGTGAGATTTGTGGGGGTTTATAGACTGAATGCACCATTACCTGAATGCACCGTGTGTCAGGTCCCAATGCACCATATATCTGGTCCCAATGCACTACTGCCAGTCGAAATGTACCGCTCCTTTTGGTCTCAATGCACCAACTAATTTATGGCCAGTTGACACAAGTTTCTAGCTGACTTTTATTCAACTTGCATGAAATTATCTAAACAATAAGATATATATCTTATTGTTTAGATAATTTCACGCAAGTTGAATAAAAGTCAGCTAGAAACTTGTGCTTCATAGCAACAACATGAAACAAATACAGTATAATAAACAAATACTGCAGTGCTTGGCAGCACAGAATTTGTAACTCTGGCATCACAAGAGAATTCTACAGGAAGCTAAACAAGGGAGAGGTGGAGTTCCCTGTGTGGGTTTGCCATAGCTGTTCTGTCAACATCCAACAGGAAATGGGAACTGACAACACTGAAATGCCAATCACAGATGATTCTGCAGAGGACGTAACACCACCAAGCACATCACCTTTCTTCAATATCAGCTTGCCTGTGGAGGAGGTCAATCAAGTTGAGGAGACATCACTCACTACTGAACCAATCCCCACCGACATCATGGTAGATGCCCCAATAACCTACTATGTAGTAGAAGGAGGTTCAAGAAAGGGTGGGATCTTCTCACAGATAGCCTTGGATTCCAGTATGTCAAAAAGCGGATTACTTCTGTATCGGTATCATGGATATGCAGCGTCCGCACTAAGAAGAAAAGGTGCTTTGCCAGTGTCAGTCAGCAAGATAACCTCTTCACCAGAGGCCCCAAGGAACACAACCACGGAGGCAACCCAGGTTCACGACTTCAAGCACTTGCCATATCACAGGTTAAAGCAGCAGCCAAGGAAGATATCTACATTCTACAAATCCTCTGGAAAGATAGTTTCTGATACACTCTTGGCACTTGCAACTGATGAAGATCAACTGCCAAAAGTATCCAACCTTCAGAGAACTGCCAACCGTGCCCGACAACAACTGCGACCAAAACATCCAACTGATTTGGAATTTGAGATTGCTACACCTCATATTCCAAGTGATTTTCTTCAACGAGATATTTACCATGAAGGCCAACGTCACTTAGTGTTTGCATCTCCTCTCCAGCTTTCCTTCCTGTGCAAGTCCAAGATCTGGTTTATTGATGGAACATTTAAAGTTGTCAGAGAGCCATTTGTACAGCTTGTCAGCATTCACAGCTACATCAAGGCTGGTGACACCGCCAAACAAGTCCCACTGTTATTTGTAGTTATGTCAAGACGAAAGACCAGAGATTACAAAGCTGTCCTGGATGCCATCATCGAACTCCTCCCACCTGACATCATGGTTGAAGAGATTGTTGTTGATTTTGAACGTGCTCTGTGGAGTGCTCTTCATAAGTCTCTACCTGAGTGACGTGAGCATGCTCACCACTCCACCGCGGTGCCGGCGCCGGCGGGCCGGCGACAACGACTTCTTCTTCTTCTTGAGGATGTAGGGTACTAACTTACTAAGGGTAGTAAAGCTGTGAAGCTGATAATATTCAAGGACACTAGTCACTAGTGCGACATTATGAGAAACAATTTATTAGGGAAAATAGGCACCAATAGATTCGCCATATTTTTCTCCATAGGCCTAGTCCGCGGCGCATGGAGGATTTTCGTTATCAACAAATTGAAAAATACCCACTTCACAGACAAATACACCAAAAATCTAAGTCAAAGCGGGGGTGTGGGGGCGGCAGCCCTCACCTATAATACTAGGTTAGGTTTTTTTTTTGTTTTTTTTTTTTTTTCTATATTCCAACTACTCCCTCTCGGGCATAGGCTGAGAGCCTGTACATTCCACCGCCCAACACGGTGAAGCCCGTGAGGTCTTGTTCCAGTCTGGGGAGTGAGACATGCGAAGCATCCATCATGGCTCGAAGCAGCTCCATCTCTGAAGCGGCCGGTTGCTTCGCTCAAGTGCTTCACCGTCTCACCCTCCAGACTCAGACCCTCACTCTCAGAACGCCACCTATTGAGCAGTGAACTCACTAGGCATTGTCCCCCTGTAACATATTTTGAATATGGGAATATTCATACAGTGTTATTTAATCAGGGAACAACGAGGGTATTTTTTTGGCATTTCGGTGGGCTTTGTGGTAATGCACTGATACTAGGTACAGCACAAATTCAATCCCAATAATATCTTCCCATTGACATATCGGGTTAGGTAAGGTTGTTAGGTTAGGCTAATGTCCTTTCAAAGGGGTATAGCCTAGGCCTAGGGTAGTAAACACCAGGATAGCCTATACCCGGTAAGAAGAAGAAGTCTAGAAGAAGAGTCGTGGATAAATCTACAGTTATACTACCCCTATTTTGTCGCTATTCTGTTGGTACTAATGGGTTAATATTATTAGTAGTAGACTTAGTATGGTTTGATGATGCGCGGAAATGTATATTTGACTTGAAATAGATACATTGAAGTATTACAAACCTTCGCAAACCCATTAACAGGGAACGTGAGCAGGGTTTAGACCGTCGCGCACCCATAAACAGGGAACGTGAGGGGGAGTTTAGACCGTCGCGGAGACTGGTTACTTTTCGGTTAGGTTAGGTTAAGGTAGGTCTGGTTAGGTTAGGCTAATGTTAAAAATACTAAAATGCGACGGTCCTCGGTAATAAACAACACTGTAGGCCTAGCCTAGGCCTATCAATAAAAAAAAAAAAAAAAAAAAAAAAAATTACCTGAAAAACTCGTATCTGGTTGGTGATAATTTGTTATCAAAATATGTTTTTTCCACTTTCCGCGTCTGCTGAACCATCCAAAAACACGCTAAAAGGCGTGTTTTGAAGGGGGGAGGTGGTGGGGGGTAGTGGGGGAGGGGTAGTATAACTGTAGATTTACCGAGTCCTGCAGTAGTCTCCTTGAATGCTACCGTGAAGCTTATGTCACCCTACCCGGGTGGAAGGGGCCCTCAGGGTGGAATGGTGGATAGGTTTCACAGGGAGCGACGACAATCCAATCCGTGATTATTCGAAAAGGTCGAAAACCGATAGGGTTTAACAACGTGAAGAAAACGCCGGCTATACCGGCAAACGATGAGATGACTTGGAAACGGAACATCCCAATTTTAACATTAATCACATTACAAACCCCAATGTACTTTGATAAAATAATGAAAGCATATGGTCCTCCCGGGATTCGAACTCGGAACACCACACCCAAGACATAAGCATCTAAACCATTAGCCTACACCACCAACATTGTGAGAGTGGAGAGACTCAAAGAAAATAAAAATATATATGCATGTGTGACCCGTACTGTTACGGTGCCGTCCTTTTAACTTTATTCTGTCTTCTTTTAGCTAATTGTATTTAGTTTTAAAAGGACCTCCAGCAATTAACAAGCTTCAAACAATCTCATTTGACCCCAATTTCTACTTACCACAGATCCTTCCTATCTATCTATCTATCTATTGCCTGACACCGTGATCCCCGAATGAACCGCCCCCATGCATCTCTGTCCCCAGTCAGTCGACGCCCCTCCTCCAAACCAGCACCGCCTTCATCCATATACTTCCTCATTCCATCCTTCCACCTCTCTTTCGGTTTACATCTCCCTCTGTCCTTTCATCTCGCTCTTAGTAATTCTCTACCATACGTTCCATATGGCCAAACCATCTCAAGGTGTTCTTTTTCACACTTTCCAGTACATTTACCTCCACACCACACCTTCTTACTTCCTCATTCTACTGTCTATATCTGATAATCCCTCCATGTAACTCCGCACGCACTTCTTAAGTAACTCATTTCCACCCCTCTCACTCTTGGTCTGAGTCTCTCCACCAACGTCCATGCTTCGCTTCCGTAAGTCAGTGTCGGGATTAAGCCCAGGCATATCCTTGATTTTGGTAGATTTTTTTGACTTGTCAATATTAATATATATTTGGATTCGTCTTCGTCGTTGCGATTCCAACGGTATACGAATTTTTTAATTTTGACCAATTTTTAGGCCCAATAGGCCTATTTTAAAGTTTAAAAACTCCATAGACGAGTTATCTATTTATGGATTTTGTTTAAATTTATACCAAAAGTACACTTTGACACACTGAATCGAATGGCGCAAACATAATTGAAATCGGATCATTAGTTTAGGATTTCGTAATTGACTTGGCCTAAAAGGAGGGCCCAAATTACCAGTTTTTGGACATTAAAAGTCCTCTGTAGCCCAAACTATAAGTGCTAGGGAATTCTACTTGGTGCCATTCGATTTCTCTCGACGAGCAGCTTCTATACATGGTCGTAGATTGCATTTTCGCCCAGAATCGTTTTTTTGTTTTTTTCAAAATCCTTGGGTTTAACCCAACCTATCCTAAGTCGAGACATCCTAACTTTTCACAAAATGGCTGCCCACAGCTTCTGAGTATGCCGTCTTAACTTGTTTTGAGTATAGCGTCATAAGCGTACTGGAGCAGTTAGGGCTTCCTAAGTGAGATAGGAAGAGATAGGATGTCCTAAATAGTTTTGAGTATCCGGCCCCAGAGAAAGAGAGAAAAGGAGAAAAAAAAAAGCCTGTGACCCCCCTTAAACCAAATTGGACCCAGGTCTCATTCGACTATTGTACTTTGGTCATATGGGACTCTCGTTTGTTTGTCTCTGTTTCTATTATTTGTCATAATTTGTAGGATGTTTATTAAGGGAGGTCACCGTTTTTTTTTTATCTTTATCTCCTTTTTTTCTTTCCCTGGTTTGTGTCCATTCGGCCCCATTCAGCCTACTATTTTAAGACGTTTATCCCAATCCAGGTCTCGATTTCTTCCTGGCGAGGGATAGCGAGCCAGCATTGTATGGAGAGAACCGGCTTCGCCAGAGAAATTTTTCTATCGAAAAATTTAGCTTGCTGTCAAAACAAAAATATATACATGCTGGCTCTCTACCGCTCGCCAGGTAAATATTGACACCTGGATGGGGGTAAACGTCTTAAAAAAGAAAGCTGATTGGGGCCGAATGGATACAAGCCAGGGAAAGAGAGAAAAGGAGAGAAAGATACAAAAAAAAAGCCGGTGACCCCCTTAACCTCTGAAGTGCGCATGGGGGGTATGAGACACCTCTGCCTGTGCGCATGTATTTGAGCTGTTTCCATCACTAAAATATTTATTTTACCATAAATAGCATTAATACTTCTCCATATGCGCCTATTATAGGTTGATTATAAAGGTATTAACCTGTTACAACAATAAAACAAGTGGAAACAGCGTTTGGATGGTCAAAATCGGCGATACAGGCCGGGAGTTACATAATGTATGGCTGAGGCAACCTCCTTTCCCGCCACTTTCCTCCACCTCTGGAGAGACACTGTCGATCGATACTCTCTCTCTTGCACTCGCTTGCTAACAGTGATGACAATGCCCTGCTTGCAACTCGCTAATGTTAGCACGAAAATATACCACAGAATAAGGGAATAACAGGGAAAATAGGTGATAACTGAAGGAGGGGAGGAAAGTGGGGAAGGAGGGGAGGTAGAGGAGTGATTTTTTGCATGGCCCAGGGGCAAAAAAAAAATAATAAAATAAAATAAAAAACAAAAAAAATTGGTGTTTTAAATTGATTTTTTTTTTCCCTGACTCTTAAGAGTCTTCCCGCAGTCCGCCGGGGGAACTCTTAAGAGTCTTCCCGCAATTCCCGGGTTAAGTGAGATAGTTGGATACCTGTTAGTTGCTAGAGGTCCTTTCTAACTGATTAAAATCGTCTAATAGTAGCCAGAATAAAGTTAAAAGTACAGCCCCGGTACTGAAGGGGTTAACCGATACAGTACCGGTGACAACCCGAGAACGTTCAGTCTTCTACTGTACTTCTCACTTCTCAACTTCTTCTTCCTCTGTCCAATTGTTCTTCTTTCCTATTTTACTCCAGCCATCTGGTCTGGAAACAACCCTCTTAACTCCTTCACGCTTTTATAACGCAGAGGTTGCCAGATTAGCAATAAGAAATAGAGTTCTCTCACTCTTATAATTACCTCTCCAAAATTAGTTTTCTGCCCACAGCTAACTCAAAGACAACTGCAGAGGTAAGTAACTAAACTAAAGGTTTCTAAATACCCCTGATGGTAACAAAGGCTTTAAAGTATCCCCAATAGGCTCAACACAGCTAACTCAAAGACAACTGCAGAGGTTGAAGTAACTAAACTAAAGGTTTCTAAATACCCCTGATGGTAACAAAGGCTTTAAAGTATCCCCAATAGGCTCAACACAGCTAACTCAAAGACAACTGCAGAGGTTGAAGTAACTAAACTAAAGGTTTCTAAATACCCCTGATGGTAACAAAGGCTTTAAAGTATCCCCAATAGGCTCAACACAGCTAACTCAAAGACAACTGCAGAGGTTGAAGTAACTAAACTAAAGGTTTCTAAATACCCCTGATGGTAACAAAGGCTTTAAAGTAACCCTAATAGGCTCAAAATTGCGTCATAAGCGTGAAAGGGTTAACTACCACAGATCCTTTCTAAGCTGCATAATAGCATTTACATATGACTAGAATTAATGATAACACACGTCGCTGGTACTCAAAGGGTTAACTATAGAGGATAATAATAATCGGAGAGAGTTTATAATCTATTGAAAATGCATCGTACAGTCGTGCTAATAAGTCATCTCGGCACCAAGTATGTTTTGATCAATAATTGGTATCGGCAATATCTAAGCTTCATTTCTTCATATCGAGTGAAATATACAAACATGTTCCTACACTTACCCACCTTATTCAACATCTGACAGACATTAATACAGCACAGAGCCAGCCAAACGTAATGACAGCTGGGACATATTTATACAAACATGTTCCTAGACTTACCCTCCCTACTCAACATCTGACAGACATTAATACAGCACAGAGCCAGCCAAACGTAATGACAACTGAGACATAATCCCTACACTTACCCGCCCTATTCAACATCTGACAGACATTAATACAGCACAGACCCAGCCAAACGTAATGACAGCTGGGACATGACTTATTAGCGCCACTGTACATCGAGCAACGACAGGTTATAAGTGTCATTAACCCTTACAGTAACGGCGACGTATTTTTGTTGTATTTCAGCTGCATCTAGACGATTTTATGAAGCTTAGGCACGATATATGATAGCTAAAAGGGTTAATCGAGATTGTCGGTGGTCTTTTGATTGCTAGACGTTCTTTTGATTGGTAGACGTTCTTCCTAAGCAGAATAAAATCGTCTAATAATATGCCAGGTTATAATGAAAAGGACGTCGCCGGTACAGAAGGGGTTCAGGGAGCCCACCTCGCTGTTTTTCTCTTTCTCTCCCTCTCTCTTTGGCTTTTTTTCATTCGGCCCCATTCAGCCTACTGTTTTAAGACGTTTACCCCCATCCAGGTGTCAATATTTTCCTGGCGAGCGGTAGCGAGCCAGCATATATATATTTTTGTTTTGACAGCAAGCTAAGTGTGTACATTTTTCGATAGAAAAATCTCTCCGGCGAAGCCGGATTTCTCCATACAATGCTGGCTTGCTATCGCTCACCAGGAAGAAATCGACACCTGGATGGGGATAAACATCTTAAAACAGTTGGCTGAATGGGGCCGAATGGATACAAGCCAGGGAAAGAGAGAAAAGGAGAGAAAGATAAAACAAAAAAACCCAGTGGCCCCCCTTATTAAGCTTGTTGAGTGGTGATGGCGGCGGAAATCGTGGTGGTGGTGGTGGTTATCCAACTATACATTGTTCCAAATAAGTAGGCCACCACTCTCTCTCTCTCTCTAACAACCCGTTTGCTCTAGCCCTTCTTGAGTTACTGATGTTATTGTTCACAGTGTCTGGCCTACCTACTATTTGGAACAGGCTATTGTACACTCTTAATGTACAGTCGCGCTAATAAGTCATGTTTCGGCACCTAGTATGTTTTGATCAATAATTGGTATCGGCAATATCTAAGCTTCATTTCTTCATATCGAGTGAAATATGCAAACATGTTCCTACACTTACCCACCCTATTTAACATCTGACAGACATTAATACAGAACAGAGCGAGCCAAACGTAATGACAGCTGGGCCAAGACTTATTAGCGCGACTGTACATACAATTATAACACAAATTATACTTATACAAAAAAGTTTAAGTGGTTAACATCATGGACAAGTTTGGACATTCATTTTTGTGCATCATCAAGGAGGGATGGGCGTATTTATTTGCTAAAAAGAAAAACAAAAAATCCTCCCTAGACCTCCATCAAACTTATAAAAACACCCCCTCCTAGACCCTCCTTCAAGATAAATTTGTACATTTTTTCGACAAAAAATGTACCGGCCGAAGGCCTGCTTCTCATAAATTGTTACAGGGTCGCCAGGAAAATATCGACACCTAAATGACGCGAAAAGTCTTAATATTGACAAAGAAATGGGGTGAAAGGTCTAAAAACTGCCAAACTAATGAGCCGTACGTCATACAATCAGACAACTACTGGGGCTAAACATGAGGGAGAAGAGGTTCCGCCCATCTCCCCTTATTAACGTTACTGTTGAACACATATATAATATAATGAAGAGTTACAGTAGCGCGGTGATAAAGTACACAACACAGTATATATATCCTAAGCTTTATATTATATTGTTATTATTATTATTATTTTTATTATTATTATTATTATTATTATTATTATTATTATTATTATTATATATAGCACGAAAGGGTTAAGGTGGGGTCGTCACCGGCTTTTTTATCTCTTTCTCTTCTTCTTTCTCTGGCTTGTATCCATTCGGCCCCATTCAGCCTACTGTTTAAAGACGTTTGTCCCCATCCAGGTGTCGATTTCTTCCTGGCGAGTGATAGCGAGCCAGCATTGTATGGAGAAATCCGGCTTCGCCGCAGACATTTTTCTATCGAAAAATGTACAAATTTAGCTTGCTGTCAAAACAAAATATATATGTTGGCTCGCTACCGCTCGCCAGGAAAATATGAACTACTGGATGGGGGTAAACGTCTTAAAACAGTAGGCTGAATTGGGCCGAATGGATACAAGCTAAAGAGAGATGGAGAGAAAGAAAAAAGCAAGGTGGGCCCCCTTAATGGATGAGTGGATGAGTGTGTCGGGTGAAATGTTGATGAGAGAGAGAGAGAGAGAGATTTACATATATTTACAGGGAGTTACATAGATACACAGACTACACAGACGTTGCGGTCCCTACCAGGTAGTCCGGATGTAATGCTAAAATAGAATTTGCTACAAAATGGAAGGCAAGGATAGCAAAGAAGAAGGCTCTCTCCCCACCCACCTCTCCCTCCGACCGTTAGGAAATGTATAGTAAAGAACGAAGATGCGAAATATTATACACTACTGATGCTGAGAGAGAGAGAGAGAGATTTACATATATTTACATATATACACTGGCCACACAGACCTTACGATCCAAACGAGGTGGTCAGGACTTAATTCTAGTAGAGATGGCATATCCGATAGAAAAAGAAAGTTGAAGGAAAGGATAGAAGAGAGAGAGAGAGAGAGAGAGAGAGAGAGAGTGAGAGAGAGAGAGAGAGAGAGAGAGAGAGAGAGAGAGAGTGAGAGAGAGAGAGAGAGAGAGAGAGAGAGAGTGAGAGAGAGAGAGAGAGAGAGAGAGAGAGAGAGTGAGAGTGAGAGATAATTATGTTACATTCCATATTTCCATTGGCTCCAAGCTTGACCCAAAACTAATGTTAACCCCTTCAGTACCAGGGACGTGCTTTTCATCGTATTCTGGCAACTATCAGACTATTTTAATCAGCTTAGGAAGGACCTCTATCAATACTAAGGCTCCAAACTAGCTCAACCGACCCTTTTCACCTACCACAGATCCTTCCTAAACTGCATAATATCGTCTAATAATTACCAGAACACAGAAAAGAAATGCGTTTTGGAGCTTGAAAGGGTTAATATAACTTTAAAATACATTGTGGCAATTGACCACATGCGAGTTTCAGGCTATAAGGAAGTTGGAGCTGTAAACATCGATAATAAACACAAATACAGTAATTATGTAGGTTTCTGATGGATAAATAGTATGTTGAATTTGGTTTCATGTATTTATAAATGTACAGTCGCGCTAATAAGTCATGTCTCGGCACCAAGTATGTTTTGATCAATAATTGGTATCAGCAATATCTAAGCTTCATTTCTTCATATCGAGTGAAATATACAAACATGTTCCTACACTTACCAGCCCTATTCAACATCCGACAGACATTAATACAGCACAGAGCCAGCCAAACGTAATGACAGCTGGGAGATATACCAACATGTTCCCACACTTACCAGCCCTATTCAACATCCGACAGACATTAATACAGCACAGAGCAAGCCAAACGTAATGACAGCTGGGAGATATACCAACATGTTCCTACACTTACCCGCCCTATTCAACATCCGACAGACATTAATACAGCACAGAGCCAGCCAAACGTAATGACAGCTGGGAGATATACCAACATGTTCCTACACTTACCCGCCCTATTCAACATCCGACAGACATTAATACAGCACAGAGCCAGCCAAACGTAATGACAGCTGGGAGATATACCAACATGTTCCTACACTTACCCGCCCTATTCAACATCCGACAGACATTAATACAGCACAGAGCCAGCCAAACGTAATGACAGCTGGGAGATATACCAACATGTTCCCACACTTACCAGCCCTATTCAACATCCGACAGACATTAATACAGCACAGAGCCAGCCAAACGTAATGACAGCTGGGAGATATACCAACATGTTCCTACACTTACCCGCCCTATTCAACATCCGACAGACATTAATACAGCACAGAGCCAGCCAAACGTAATGACAGCTGGGAGATATACCAACATGTCCTACACTTACCCACCCTATTCAACATCCGACAGACATTAATACAGCACAGAGCAAGCCAAACGTAATGACAGCTGAGACATGACTTATTAGCGCCACCGTACTAAAACCGTATTATAGTTGTTCATTCTGCTAAATATCGATGTCTACAGCTACAACTTCCTTATAGATCGAAACTCGCAAGTGGTCGATTCTTAAGGGGAGATATCCACTTGAGGGACTTTTTTCTGGACCCCTTTCTCTCTCATGTCTAGCCCCATTGCTTTTGAGATTTTAAGATGTTTGCCCCATTAGTTTGGCGATTTTAAAAAGTTTCACCCCATTTGTCACTTTTAAGACCTTTCGTCCCATTTAGGTGTCGATTTTTTCCTGGCGAGCGATAGCGAGCCTGTAATTTAAGAGGAACCGGCCTTCGGCCGGGAAATTTTTCTACCGAAAAATGTACAAATTTATCTTGAAAAGGGGTCAAGGGGGTGTAATTTCAAGCTTGATGGAAGTCTAGGAAACACACTAAAAACCTCCCCTTAACCCCTTCAGTACTGGCGACGTCTTAACCCCTTCAGTACTGGCGACGTCTTTTTAATTATATTCTAGCTAGACGAGCTTATGCAGCTTAAGAAGGAACTGTGGTAGTAGAAAGGGTTAAGGGGAGATATCTACTTGAGGGATTTTTTCTGGACTCCTTTCTCCCTCATGTTTAGCCCCATTGTTTTTCTAATTTTAAGACGTTTGCCCCATTATTTTGACGATTTTAAGAACTTTCAACCCATTTCTGTCAATTTTAAGACCTTTCGTGCCATTTAGGTGTCGATTTTATCCTGGCGAGCGATAGCGAGCCTGTAATTTAAGAGGAACCGGCTTTCAGCCGGGAAATTTTTCTACCGAAAAATTTACAAATTTATCTTGAAAGGGGGTCAAGGGGGTGTAATTTCAAGCTTGATGGAAGCCTAGGAAACACACTAAAAACCTCCCCTTAAGTGAGACAGTTCGAAGCCTGTTAATTGACCCCTTGCGAATGTCAGGCTATAGGGAAGTTGGAGCCGTGAACATGGATATTCAAGAGAAATGCCATAATAACGCGGGTTTCTGATGGATAAACAGTATATAAATGGTTAGTTGGGTTGGATGGATGTGTATTATGACCGTGTGTGTTAGCTGATCATTCTGCTAAATAACGATGACCACAGCTCCAACTTCCTTATAGCCCAAAACTCGCAAGTGGTCAATTGTTGGAGGCCCTTTTTAAGCTGACGAAAATCGTCTAACAGTAGCCAGAGTGGTCTTAAGGGGAGGTTTCTAGTGTGTTGCTTAGACCTCCATCAAGCTTAAAAATACATCCCCTAGACCCCCTTTCAAGATAAATATGTACATTTTTCGGTAGAAAAATGTCCCGGCCGAAGGCCGATTCCTCTTAAGTTACAGGCTCGCTATCGCTCGCCAGGAAAAAATCGACACCTAAATGGCACGAAAGGTCTTAAAATTGACAGAAATGGGGCGAAAGTTATTCAAATCGACAAACTAATGGGGCAAACGTCTTAAAATCTCAAAAGCAATGGGGCTAAACATGAGGGAGAAGGAAGTTCGAAAAAAATCCCTCAAGTGGAAACCTCCCCTTCAACAGACGACATGGTACTGAAGGGGTTATAGGAGAAAATATGTGTTCGCTACAGTAATATTAACCCTCTCAAGCTCCAAAACGCATCTTTTTTGTTTTCTGGTAATTGTTAGACGATTTTATTCAGATTAGGAAGGGTGTATGGAAGTCAGAGGGTGGATTGAGAGAGTCTTTACCCTTTTAATACCCACAGATCCTTCCTAAGCTGCACAAAATCGTCTAATGATAGCCGAAATATAACTGCTGAACGCGTCAGAGCTTCAAGGGGTTAATTAATATACTTTCCACGCAAATTAATGTAACAAATACATCAGTTATTTCGCATCAGCACCCTATGCAATATGTGACCTTTACAAACATTAAAAACTACACACACACACGCACACAAGCACGTAAGTCATACTCATTTAACCCCTTCTATACCGGGGTGTTTCTTTATACTTTATCCTAGCTAATATTGAGACGCCTTTGTGTAGTTTAGGAAGGATCTGCGGTAGTTAAAAGAGTTGGTTGAGATAGTTTGAAGCCTTATTATTGCTAGAGATCCTTCCTAAACTGAATATAATCTATTAATAGAATACAGTTAATCAGACGTCACCGGTACAGAAGAGGTTGAAGGGGGATGAGCGTATTAATATGACCCTATAATTATTGGCTTAGTATATATATATATTTGTTTAGTTTCCTTCCCAGACCTCCATCAAGCTTACCCCCCCCCCCCCCCCAGACCCTCCTTCAAGATAAATGTGTACATTTTTCGGTAGAAAAATGTCACGGCCGAAGGCCGGTTCCTTCCGAAATTACAGGCTCGCTATCACTCGGCAGGAAAACAAACCGACTAAAATATTACGCTTTTCATAATGCAGTTGGGTCTGAGTACAGTCGCGCTAATAAGTCATGTCTCGGCACCAAGTATGTTTTGATCCATAATTGGTATCAGCCATAATATCTAAGCTTCATTTCTTCATAGCGAGTGAGATATACAAACATGTTCCTACACTTACCCACCCTATTCAACATCTGACAGACATTAATACAGCACAGAGCGAGCCAAACGTAATGACAGCTGGGACATGACTTATTAGCGCGACCGTACATGATTAGATGGTTATCCAAAAATTCGAAAATGGATATTAATTGTGATCGTGTATTCAACCTTTAACTGTGTTGGTGGTGTAGTGGTTTAGGTGCTTATGTTCTGGGTGTGGTGTCCTGAGTTCGAATCCCGGGAGGACCATATTATGCTTTCATTAGTTTATTCAAGTACATTGGGGTTTGTAATGGATGATTAATGTTAAGAATGGGGTGTTCCTTAAGGGGGGGGGGGGGGGGTCACCGTTTTTTTTTTAATCTTTATCTCCTTTTCTGTCTTTCCCTGGCTTGTATCCATTCGGCCCCATTCAGCCAACTGTTTTAAGACGTTTATCCCCATCCAGGTGTCGATTTCTACCTGGCGAGCTATAGCAAGCCAGCATTGTATGGAGAAATCCGGCTTCGCCGGAGAAATTTTCCTATCGAAAAATGTACAAATTTAGCTTGCTGTAAACAAAAATATTACTGTATATGCTGGCTCGCTACCGCTCGCCAGGAAAATATTGACACCTGGATGTGGGTAAACGTCTTAAAACAGTAGGCT
Source organism: Paralithodes platypus (assembly GCA_032716605.1). NCBI lineage: Eukaryota > Metazoa > Arthropoda > Malacostraca > Decapoda > Lithodidae > Paralithodes > Paralithodes platypus. The sequence goes on along the minus strand of CM064565.1, from coordinate 4,677,878 downwards.
GAATGGGGCCGAATGGATACAAGCCAGAGAGAGAGAGAAAGATAAAAAAAAAAAGCGAGGTGGGCTCCCTTAATTAACAATATAATTGACAAAAATATACCTGGTTACGTAATTGATAAACCGAGAAATATGTTTGATAAAATGGCCCGTAGTTCCTTATAAATTATTATTAAAAAAAAAAAAAAAAAAAAAAAAAAAAAAAAAAAAAAAATGGGAATTGGGCCTGAGTATAGATATAGATAGATAGATAGATAGATTATTATTATTATTATTATTATTATTTTGGAATCTTCCTATACTTGCAAAAATTCTCCTACTCGACGATACAGAGAAACGGGCGAGGGAACGCGAAAGTGGTTCCGGACCCTGAAGTAGGAACTTTAAATGTTGTTTATGTTCGGGCTCTGTCTTGTGTCGGCCACCTCCAGCAATGGGGTATGTGCCTGAGTATATACATATATACATACATACATACATATATTATTATTATGTAGAGGTGTGGGAATGCAGTGACTTTGTATTTTGTTTTTGTGTGTTCATTGTTTTCTGTTGTGATGTCCCTATTCGGGCTCTGTCTTGAGTCGGCCATCCCCCCTGAAAATAAAAAATAAAAAATAAAATATGAAAAGTGGGGATTGGGCCTGAGTACATACATACATACATACATTCATTATCATTATTATTATTATTATTATTATTATCATTATTATTATTATTATCATCATTATTATTATTATTATCATTATTATTATTATTATCATCATTATTATTATTATTATCATCATTATTATTATTATTATTATTATTATTATTATCATTATTATTATTATCATTATTATTATTATTATTATCATCATTATTATTATCATTATTATTTATCATTAACATCATTATTAATTATTATCATCATTATTATTATTATTATTATTATCATTATTATTATTATTATTATTATTATTATCGTAGTTCCTTATTAATCTCCCCACCTTCTCCTTGGGGTCAAGTATAAGGGTGGTTGTATCCCCCCTCCCCCCCCCACCCCCGTATAAGGGTGGTTGTATTCCCCCCCCCCCCCCCCAGCCCACACCTTATTGTCTACATAAGGGGAGACGGACCTTCTCCCTAATGTTTAGCCCCACTAGTTTTGAAATTTTAAGACGTTGGTTCCATTAGTTTGGGGATTTTACGACCTTTCGCCCCATATCTTAGTCAATATTTAGACCTTTCGTGCCATTTAGGTATCAATTATTTGCTGGCGAGCGATAGCGAGCCTGTCATTTTTGAAGGCACCGAAAATGACACGAGTCTTAATATTGACAAAGAAATGGGGCGAAAGGTCTTAAAATCGCCAAACTAAATGGGCCGAACCTCTTATAATCTGAAAACTAATATGGGGCTAAACATGAGGAAGAAGGGAGACCAGAAAAACGGCCCAGATCTCCCTTGATTAATTAAGAATATGACACGGTATAATTATAATTATTATTATTATTATAACCCAGATAAATAATATTAAGGAGATTTCCACTTGAGGGATATTTTTTCTGGACCCCTTTTCCCTCATGCTTCTTAGTCCCATGGCCTTTGAGATTTTAAGACGTTCGCCCCAATATTTTGACGATTTTTAGAACTTTCGACCCATTTCTGTCAATTTTAAGACCTTTCGTGCCATTTAGGTGTCGATTTTATCCTGGCGAGCGATAGCGAGCCTGTAATATATGAGGAACCGGCTTTCAGCCGGGACATTTTTCTACCGAAAAATGTACAAATTTATCTTGAAAGAGGGTCAAGGGGGTGAAATTTTAAGATTGCTGGAGGAGTAGAAAACAAACTAAAAACCTCCCCTTTAGGAAGCCCACCTCGCTTTTGTTCTCTTTCTCTCCCTCTCTCTTAGGCTTTTATCCATTCGGCCCCATTCAGCCAACTGTTTTAAGGCGTTTATCCCCATCGAGGTGTCGATTTCTTCCTGGCGAGCGATAGCCAGCCAGCATTGTATGGAATAATCCGGCTACGCCGGAGAAATTTTTCTATCGAAAAATGTACAAATTTAGCTTGCTGTCAGAACAAGAATATATATATGCTGGCTCGCTACCGCTCGCCAGGAAAATATTGACCCCTAGAGGAGGGTAAACGTCTTAAAATAGTAGGCTGAATGGGGCCGAATGGATACAAGCCATAGAAAGAGGGCGAGAGAGAAAGAGGAAAAAGCCAGTGGCCCCCCTTCATTTGAGGATGATTTGACGTAGCTACAGTACACTGTTATATAGTACATTGACGCATTAACTAGAAACACATAATAAAAGAACAAGGAATTGGAGCCAAAGGAAATTTACTACCAAGACATCATTTACGGTCATGTTATTGTCTATTATTATTTATGCGGACACGTAAAAAAAAAAAAAAAAAAAAAAAAAAAAAAAAATATATATATACAGTATATATATATATATATATATACCGGTATATATATATATCGTTTTTAGTCAACATTCGATGATCAACATTTCTGGAATATTTGGCACTAAAGTCTATTTTTTTTCCAGCTGATCGTAAATTGAATCTCTTAGTAGCTGATTTCTCGATGCTTAATGGAAATATATGAAACTACTATGGCTGTGGTGTGTCGTATTAATGGCAAGTTTTCAGAATATCCACCATCTTTCGCTACAAAATCGATCTTATAGCCGAGTAACAAAGATAGAAACATGACAATTTACCCTCAGCTGGAAAACAATAGACTAAAGTTAGCAGTTAGCAGTGAACCATATCCCCTGAAGGACTACTCTCAGTGAAGAAGGCATGGGCAATATAGTCTGTTCACTCTAGGTTGGGCAGAGGAGATAATAGACAAAATACTGAAAATAAATCCGTTGAATATAGCGGATCAATTAAATTAGAATGTAATTAAGTAAAACCAGTGATTAAATCTATCTATCTATCTATCTATTGCCTGACGCCGTGATCCCCGAAGGGGTGGCCACGAACGAACCGCCCCCATGCACCTCTGTCCCCAGTCAGTCGACGCCCCTTCCCCCAACCAGCACCGCCTTCGTTCATGTACTTCCTCACTCCATCCTTCCACCTCTCATTCGGTCTACCTCTCCCTCTCTCTCCCTCCACCTCGCTCTCGTACACCCTTAGTCATTCTCTCGCTTTAATACCTTGAAACAATATTGAATTTGGTTACGAGAACTTAACCCTTTCACGCATTTATGACGCAGAGGTTGCCAGATTAGCAATAATAATAGTTCTCTCACTCTTATAATTACCTCTCCAAAATTAGTTTTCTGCCCACAGCTAACTCAAAGACAACTGCAGAGGTTGAAGTAACTAAACTAAAGGTTTCTAAATACCCCTGATGGTAACAAAGGCTTTAAGGGGAGGTTTTTAGTTAGTTCGCTAAACTTCCATCAAGCTTAACATTACAGCCCCTAGACCCCCTTTCAAGATAAATGTGTACATTTTTCGGTAGAAAAATTTCCCGGCCGAAGGCCGGTTCCTCTTAAATTACAGGCTCGCTTTCGCTCTCCAGGAAAAAATTGACGCCTAAATGGCACGAAAAGTCTTAAAATTGACAGAAATGGGGCGAAAGTTCTTAAAATTGCCAAACTAATGGGGCGAACGTCTTAAAATATCAAAAGCAATGGGGCTAACCATGAGGGAGAAATTAGGGGTAAAGAAAGAAATCCCTCAAGTGGAAAATATCTCCCCTTAAAGTATCCCTAATAGGCTCAAAATTGCGTCATAAGCATGAAAGGGTTAACCTACAAGAGCTGCACAAATTGGGTAACAACTGGAGAAATATTTAGAACAAAAACGTGAACAATTGAGGGGAGACGGTCGGTTTTCTGGTCCCCTTTCTCCCTCGTGTGAGTCCCATTTTTCTTTTGATTTTTAGACGTTCGGCCCATTTGTGTGGGGATTTTAAGACCTTTCGTCCCATTTTGTTATAAATTTTAAGACCCATCGTGCCATTTAGGTGTCAAATTTTTCCTGGCGAGCGATAGCGAGCCTGTAATTGTTAGAGGAACCGGCATTTGGCCGGAAAATGTTCTACCGAAAAATGTACAAATTTATCTTGAGGGGGGCCCCCCCCCCCCATTTGTTTGGGGATTTTAAGACCTTTCGTCCCATTTTGTTATAAATTTTAAGATGTCTAGGGGATGTTTTTTTCTAAGCTTGAGGGATGTCTAGCGAGGAAACTAAGAATTTATGAATGCATGAATTGATAGGCCAAAAAAGCAGTGAGTGTGGCCTAAATGGATATATAGGGAACCACTATATATGTGTGTATGTCTGTCTCTGCAGCTTGTCAAATTAGCACCATATTTACTTCGCTACAAAAAAAATCTTCCAAAATAACTGAAAAATTCCAAATGAAGCCACTACTTTTAAGGGGATGTATTTAGTTTGTTCCCTAGACCTCCATCAAGCTTAAAATTACACCCCCTTGAGTCCCTTTCAAAATATATTTGTACATTTTTCGGTAGAAAACTTTCCCGGCCGAAGGCCGGTTCCTCTTAAATTACAGGCTCGCTATCGCTCGCCAGGATAAAATCGACACCTAAATGGCACGAAAGATCTTAAATTTGACAGAAATGGGCCGAAAGTTCTTAAAATCGTCAAAATAATGGGGCGAACGTCTTAAAATTAGAAAAGCAATGGGGCTAAACATGAGGGTTGAAAGGAGTCCAGGAAAAAAAAACCCTCAAGTGGAAATCTCCGCTTAAACATCACAAGCACAGATATACACACACACACAGCCAAGCGTGATTATAATTATTACAAGAGATCCCCACCCGCCGTATGTACCTAATAAGTCATGTCTCGGCCACCAGGTATATTTGGATCCGTAATTGGTATCGGCCATATCTAAACTTGAGATAGGCTATACAGACTTAGGCCTACTCGTACCGGGGACATTTTTCTATATATATATATTTTTTTTTTTACAAACTTATCTTGAAAGGGGGTTTAGGGTTTTTTGTTTTTTTTTTCTTAAGGGGAGATTTCCACCCGCGGGATTTTTTTCTGGACCCCTTTCTCCCTCATGTTTAGCCCCATTGCTTTTGAGATTTTAAGACCTTCGCCCTAGTAGTTTGGATATTTTAAGACATTTTGTCCCATTTCTGTCAATTTTAAGACCTTTCGTGCCGTTAAGGTGTCGATCGTTTCCTGGCGAGCGATAGCGAGCCTTTAATTTAAGAGCAACCGGCCTCTGGCCGGGAAATTTTTCTACCGAAAATGTACAAATTTATCTTGAAAGGGGGTCTAGGGGGTGTAATTTTAAGCTTGATGAAAAAGTAGGGAACAAACTAAATACCTCCCCTTAAGCTTGATAGAGGTCTGGCGAGAAAACTAAATGATTAAATAGACCCAAAACTCAACACTACCTCCCTCACCTAATCACATACAGTATTGCTTTGTTTTGAGTGCCAGTGGGGTGTTTTTAAAGTTTATTTTGTATGCCTTGGCTCATAAGAGGACCCTCACCTTTGCCCACCAAACCTCTTATTAGGACGCTCACCTTGATGATGATGACGATAAAGATTTTATACTAGCCTACTGAGCCAGAGGCCACTTATAAGGCTAGGAGACCAAGTATGGGAAGTGGAGATGCATGGATAGGTCAGTTATAACTCATGGAATACATGTGTGGCTTGAAGATAGGAACGGAGCAGTGCAAAGGTAAAGGTAGGGGGAGTCACAAAGCAATTCGGGAAGGGAACGGTTCTGGAGATAACGCAAACGTTCATACCGAAAGTTACGGCATTCGCAATATATATGGGGAATTGTAAGAACTGTATGACATTGCTGGCAATAGGGAGGTGGAGATCTAGGTAGAGACATTAGGTAACCATGTGTTAGCCTAGTATGTCCAAGACGAAGCCTGGTAAGCACAACCTGGTCAATACGAGCAGAAGAGGGAGGAGTCGTCCAGGGAAATACGTCGTCTTTGAAAGAACGGAGATGTATAGTGGTAGGGAGACTCCTCCACTCCACACACCACTTATCACGGACTTTAGACTTAAGGACCGGAAAGACGTCAGGTAGGCGCATGAGAGAGACGCTAGGAGTGCCCCGCCTAGCTCTCTTGGCCAGAGTATCCGCTCTTTCGATCCCACTAAGACCGACGTGGGCAGGGACCCAGCAGAACGTGATGGTACGGCCCAGGAGCAGGACATGAAGCAAGCTGGCAATGTGCCTAACAAGGGGGTCACGTGGTGCATAGCAGTGTAGTGCCTACAAGGCACTTAAGGAGTCACTGCATATGACAATGTGAGGAACGTTGCACGGGAGATTACCTATCAAGCCCAATGCACCCTGTATAGCTAATAATTCAGCGGTGAACACCGAGGAAAACGGATGGAGCGTGCTCTGATGTGGTCCATATTCAGACCTTAGATGCCTATATTATGGGTGTGGTGTCCCGAGTTCGAATCCTGGGAGGACCATATGCTTTCATTAATTTATTCAAGTACATTGGGGTTTGTAAATGTAATAATAATAATAATAATAATGATGATGTGTTACTTATTCCAACAGTTACTCTATATTTGTTTGAATATCACAATAATAATTTAATACAATACATTAAAGCATAAATGTACAGTCGCGCCAATAATTGATGTCTCGGCACCAAGTATGTTTTGATCAATAATTGGTATCAGCAATATCTAAGCTTACTTTCTTCATATCGAGTGAAATATACAAACATGTTCCTACACTTACCCACCCTGTTCAACATCTGACAGACATTAATACAGCACAGAGCAAGCCAAACGTAATGACAGCTGGGACATGAGATATACAAACATGTTCCTACACTTACCCACCCTACTCAACATCTGACAGACAGTAATACAGCACAGAGCAAGCCAAATGTAATGACAGCTGAGACATGACTTATTAAGGGGAGGTCTCCACTTGAGGGATTTTTTTCTTGACCCCTTTCTCCCTCATGTTTAGCCCCATTGCTTTTGAGATTTTAAGATGTTTGCCCCATTAGTTTAGCGATTTTAAGAACTTTCACCCCATATTAAGACCTTTCGTGCATTAGATGACATAAATCAAGATGTCCCTGTACTTAATTTTAATTCACCTGAAATTCCCTCACTTAAGATCCACACCAGACATGTCAAAACTATTTTGCAGAATCTCTCAGTAGATAAGGCTCCTGGTCCAGATGAAATTCCTCCAATAGTACTTAAGAATTGCTCCTTGGTGCTTGCTCCTGTATTGGCAAAATTTTTCCGTCTGTGTACTCATACCTCATGCTTCCCAGTACCCTGGAAAGAAGCAAACATCCATCCAGTTCCTAAAAAAGGTGCCTCTTCAGATCCATCAAACTACAGACCAATAGCTATAACTTCCACTCTTGGCAAAGTTTTTGAAATTATATTAAATAATCACATAATTAAGCATCTGGAGAATAATAAATTAATCAGTGATAGGCAATATGGTTTTAGACGATGTCGATCAACTGCAGACATTCTTTGCCTTCTTACGCATCAAATCAACCAAGCTACAGACCAACATGGTGAAACACATACAATAGCACTGGATATATCAAAGGCATTTGATAGAGTCTGGCATCAATCCTTATTGTCGAAGATGTCCACTACGGCCTTGCATCATTAGTTCCACTAATTTCTTCTTATCTTCATAACAGAAAAATACGTGTAATGGTAGATGGCCTTTATTCTCAATTTCACTCAATAAATGCTGGTGTTCCCCAGGGATCAGTTTTGGCCCCAACTCTGTTCCTCATTCATATCAATGATCTCATATCTACCACTCATAATCCAATACATTCCTACGCAGATGACTCAACACTCCACAGTTCCTTCACATTTACCAATTCTTTCACCCAACCCGATCTTATAAATTCAAAAATAAACACTGCAATTTCTCTGAACCAGGACCTTTCTAGAATTAATGAATGGGGACAAGAGAATCTAGTTTCCTTTAATGCACAGAAAACCAAGTACATTCAATTTTCTAACCGACAGAATCTCACTGACTCCCATATATTTTTTAATGATGTAAATATTCCCACTTCCCCTAGTATTGACATTCTCGGTGTAACATTAACTACTAACTTGAGCTGGACACATTATGTTAGAAGCATTGCTAAGAATGCCTCTAAAAAACTGGGACTCCTGTACAGAGTTCGAGAATTCTTCACTGACGAGCAGTTGGCCGTAATATAAAAGTCATGTGCGCTCTCAGATGGATTACTGTTCACCTCTGTGGGGTGGAAGTGGAGTGGTTGCATTGAGGCAGTTGGACAAAATTCAAAATAAAGCTATTAGATTAATCAATAACCCTGCAATCACACAGGACCTTGCTACATTAGCCATACGAAGAAACGTTGCATCCCTTGCATTATTCTACAGATATTTTCACAGCAATTGTTCCGAGGAACTTGCTTCAATTGTGCCGCCTCTCCACATCTTTCCCCGTAGAACTAGGGCAGCTGAGAGCGCCCATGAATTTACACTTTCTCCTCCACAATGCAGAACTTCTGCTTATCAGAATTAATTTATCCCCAGAGCTACTACTCTTTGGAATTCACTTCCCTCGAATTGCTTTCCACAAACTTACAATCAACAAATGTTTAAATCCAGTTGTTACAAACATTTTATGAATGGAGGATGCCTTTAGGCACATGGACCTTTTTGTTGTATCTGTGTTTTTCCTTCCTCCGTTCATTGTCTCTTAAAAAAAAAAAAAAAAAAAAAAAATTCAGGTGTCGATTTTACCTTGGCGAGCGATAGCGAGCCTGTAATTTAAGAGGAACCGGCCTTCGGCCGGGAAATTTTTCTACCGAAAAATGTACAAATTTATCTTGAAAGGGACTCAAGGGGGTGTAATTTTAAGCTTGATGGAGGTCTAGGGAACAAACTAAATACCTCCCCTTAACGCGACCGTACAGTGTGCAAGGTATTTAAACATCATTATTATGTTATGACAAATTTGCTTTTCATAATCTTTATATTATTAATTTCACCGCAACACCAAACACCCCAAAATGAAATTAATTAAAGTATATAATATGATCCACCGGGATTCGAACCCGGGTCACCACACATAGATGTTTGCCACCTTAACCATTACACCACCAGGACACACACATACACAATTATTGGTTTCTCTTCCATAACCTCCAAATACCTTTTAAGGGGAGGTGGGTCGTTTTTCTGGTCCCCCCTTCTCCTTCGTGTTTAGCCCCGTTGGTTTTTAGATTTTAAGACATTCGGCCCGTTAGTTTGGCAATTTTAATACCTTTCGCCCCATTTTCATTTTAAATTTGAAGGCCTTTCGGGCCATTTAGGCGTCGATTTTTTTCCTGGCGAGCGATAGCGAGCCTAGAATTGGCAAATTTATCTTGAGGGGGGGAGGGGGGGGGAGGGTGTCTAGGGGTTGTTTTTCTAAGTTTGAGGGATTTCTAGCGAAGAAATTAAGAATTTATGAATGAATGAAATTATAGGCAAAAAAAAGCAGTCAGTGTCCCCTTAAGGGGGGTGACCTGCTTTTTGTTATTTCTGTCCTTTTCTCTCTTTCTCTGGCTTGTATCCATTCGGCCCCATTCAGCCAACTATTTTGAGATGTTTATCACCATCTACAGTAGGTGTTGATTTCTTCCTGGCGAGCGATAGCGAACCAGCATTATATGAAGAAATCCGGCTTCGCCGGAGACATTTTTCTATCGAAAAATGTACAAATTTAGCCTGCTGTCAAACAAAACTAACAAATATGCTGGCTCGCTACCTCTCACCAGTAAAAAATTGACACCTGGATGGGGATAAGTCTTAAAACAGTAGGAGGCTGAATGGGGCCAAATGGACACAAGCCAGAGAAAGAGAGAAAAGGACAGAAGTAGCAGGTCACCCCCCTTAAGAAGAACCTGTGTTACTAAGAGGGTTTATAGAGATCTTAGTCACCCATTGGATCTTAGAAGTAGATTATAAACCAAGAAATATCATCTACCGGGTAACCAGAATAGGATGACAATTACGTAATGGGTGTGAAGGGGTTAATATTCACCAGTAGGGATATACTACAGTCCATTCATTATAGGTAGGCCAGAGATCTTAACTTCTAGCCTCTGGAACTAAAAATGGGCTAGAACAAATGGGCCGTAAATTCTCACCTCCTGTATTCCCTGGCGATTTTGATAAGTTGTTTTGTCTTTTTACTGTGTTCGTCTAAGTTTTGGTTGGTTTACTTTGCAAGTTTTACATTATAACTCTTCCTAAATGGTAGAAATATCGACTGGATCACTCTAGTAGTTTATGAGTTACGGAGGGTAGAAGTTAAGATCTCTCTCTGGCCTACTTACAGCGAATAGACTATACTCTATTGTTGTCCAGCTGATGGTAAATTGAACCTCTTATTAGCTGATTTCTGGATGCTTAATGGCAATATATGACACTACTATGGCTGTGTGTCGTATTAATGCCAAGTTTTCATAATTAACAGCATATTTCGCTACACAATTGACCTTATAGCCGAGTAACCAAGATAGTAACATGACAATTTAGGCTCACCTGGAAAACAATAGACTAGTTGGAGGACAGTAAATTACAACAATTATGCTGCTAAGTGGTTTATTAAGTGGTTTATTATTTCAAAGTGAATTTCCTTAATATAAGGCATAATCTGCCTTGAAGCACCTTATCATAACTCTGGGAATTTGGCTCTCCCAGTCTTAGGTCAATATGTAGATCATCTGCACATCTTGTTTTCTAAATTTAAATTTAAATTTAAATTTAAATTTAAATTTAAATTTAAATTGTATTTAAATTTTAATTTTAAATTTAATTTTTATTTTAATTATAATTTTAATTATAATTATAATTAAAATTTTAATTTAATTTTAATTTTAATTTTAATTTTAATTTACCAAAACGTCCCGGACTTCCCAACTTGACTAATTCCTTGAACGTGACGATAGTGCGTTGTTATATGTGTGCGATTAGTTTGCTTGGGAACCACATTAACTTGCTCATGTAGTAATGTACACCCTATGTGGTGGATTGCGTTGTTTCCACATAGCGATTTTGATTAGTTGTTTTGTCTTTTTACTGTGTTCGTCCAGGTTTTGGTTAGTTTAGTTTGCAAGTTTTACATTTTAATACATTACGCTTTCCATAATGCAGTTGGGTCCGAGTACATGATTAGATTGATATCCAAAATTCGAAAATGGATACTAATCGTGATCGTGTACTCAACCTTTAACTGTGTTGGTGGTGTAATGGTTTAGGTGCTTATGTTCTGAGTGTGGTGTCCCGAGTTCGAATCCCTGGAGGACCATATGCTTTCATTAGTGTATTCAAGTACATTGGGGGAGGAGGGCGGGTACCCAACCCCGAAAGGGGTTGAAATAGGGGAGCTATCCCCCCGCCAAAGGCGGCTTTCTAGGGCCTTTCCTAGCTGATACTGAGAGGATTGGGTTCTAGTCATGAGGCGATGGGCTGGTCTATCAGAGTGAGAACTGAGCGATCTCTGCCATACCCATAGCTTACTCTGACTGTTCCTTTTACTTATATATTTTCTAGATCTCAAGTGACGGCGTCCCTTCCGTGGATTGACCTCCCAATCTACCAAGATTGGAAGCCAAAGCTTCACAATTTTCCTTTGCCCCTCAACTTTCTCTTCATAATTGCTGAGGGGCACAGGGCCCTGGGTGGGGCTTTGGTTTCCCGGGCGTTTCCGCACCCTCCTCAGCTCCCCGCCATGGAGTGGCTTCGGTCACCCAGGCTTTATTGTGGTCGACAGGGAGGGTTCTGTGGGGGCGCTCCGTTATGGCCTTGGCCTTGCTCGGGGGGCTTGGGCCTGTTCGGCCAGGCAGCTTGGGGAACAACAACAAGTACATTGGGGTTTGTAATGGATGATTAATGTTAAGAACGGGGTGTTACTTATTTATATTCCAACCTGTGATTACTACCAATGTTCACTTATCACTATCATAGACACTTTATCCTATAGTCTGTTCGCTGTAAGTAGGAGATAAATACTAACCTCTATCCTCTGTTCACTCTAGAGCCCTTTTTGAGTTACAGAGGTTAGAGGTCATGATTCTTTTGAGTTACAGAGGTTAGAGGTCATGATTCTTTTGAGTTACAGAGGTTAGAGGTCATGATTCTTTTGAGTTACAGAGGTTAGAGGTCATGATTTTTTTGAGTTACAGAGGTTAGAGGTCATGATTCTTTTGAGTTACAGAGGTTAGAGGTCATGATTTCTTGCCTACTTACAGCGAATATACAATAGGATTTTCTCAGCTTGTGGGCCGCTCGAGACAACCCAATGCCAAGGTTAGGAGTATTCATTTCCAAACTACGTATATATATAAAAAAAAATGTCCAGAAAAAGCGCGTATATATAGTCTATTCGCTGTAAGTAGGTGAGAAAGCATGACCTTTATCCTCTGTAACTCAAGAAGGGCTAGAGCAAATTGGCTGTACATTTCCACATCTATTCCTTGACCGACTCTCCCTAAATGGTAGTATTATTAGCTCGATTACTCTAGTCGTTTTTGAGTGACGGAGGTTAGAGGTCATGATTTCTCGCCTACTTACAGCGAATAGACTATAGTGCCCCCTTAAGGGGAGATAGCCACTTGAGAGATTTTTTTCTTGACTCCTTTCTCCCTCATGTTTAGCCCCATTGCTTTTCTAATTTTAAGACGTTCGCCCATTATTTTGACGATTTTAAGAACTTTCGACCCATTTCTGTCAATTTTAAGACCTTTCGTGCCATGTAGGTGTCGATTTTATCCTGGCGAGCGATAGCGAGCCTGTAATATAATAGGAACCGGCTTTCAGCCGGGACATTTTTCTACCGAAAAATGTACAAATTTATCTTGAAAGGGGGTCTAGGGGGAGTAATTTTAAGCTTGATGGAGGTCTAGGGAATCAACTAAAAATCTCCCCTTAATGCAATGGAGTGTCAAAAACTACCTACCTACATACATAGATATATATACTGCATACACATTACACATTACACACTGAGTGACACTTAAGGGTGGTTTAGTCCGGTAGACACACATTTGATAATACATGTTTTATTACAGTTGAATTTAGCCTCCAGTTTAAGGAGGGGGTGACCTGTTGTTTTGGTTCTGTCCTTTTCTATCTTTCTCTGGCTTGTATCCATTTGGCCCCATTCAGCCTACTGTTTTAAGACGTTTAGCCCCATGCAGGTGTCAATTTTTTACTGGTGAGCGGTAGCGAGCCAGCGTATTTGTTATTTTTGTTTGACAGCAGGCTAAATTTGTAAATTTTTCGATAGAAAAATTTCTCCGGCGAAGCCGGATTTCTTCATATAATGCTGGCTCACTATCGCTCGCCAGGCAGAAATCCACACCTAGATGGGGATAAACGTCTTAAAATAGTTGGCTGAATGGGGCCGAATGGATACAAGCCAGAGAAAGAGAGAAAAGGACAGAAATAACAAAAAGCAGGTCACCCCCCTTAACCCCTTCTATACCGACGACGCTCTTTTCACTAGAATTTGGCTATTATTAGACGATTTTATTGAGCTTAGGAAGGATGTCTACCAATTACAACGCTATACACTATCTCAGATTATCCTTTCAGGTACCATAATATACCCTTCCTAAGCTACATTAAATCGTCCTAATCTAACTGAAAGGAAATTACAGTTTCTTACAGTTTCTTACAGTAGATCCTCTGGAAAACGGCAAACTATGCCTGTGTATCCAGCTCAGTGCCAGTACTTGCACTGCTGCGGTCGTTCACGGTGTTGGCGGCGGCGGTAGCAGACGCAACATTTTTACTATTCTGTATTTTTGTTTTATAATCAAACTTCGAATCTTGTCTGCCCCATGCTTTATCAAGATTACTTTCAAACTCCCTTATTGATTCGGAATCGACTACATACTACATCGACTACATCGAATACAAAAGACGTCACCGGTACACAAGGGGTTAAAACAGAAATACACTATTGATATTATTTCATACTACAAGGCAGTTATGGCCTTGGCCTTGCTCGGGGCCTTGGGGCTGTTCGGCCAGGCAGCTTGGGGGGGAACAACAACAACAACAACAACAACAACAACAACAACAAGCAACTGTCTGAAATGTGTTCAACTTGGAGACCTAATAACCTAATAAGAGAGTTAACCCCATCTGTACCGAGACGTCCTTATCATTATAGTCTGGCAGATATTAGACGAGTTCATTCAGCTTAGGAAGGACATGTGGTAACTAAAAGGATTAATTAAGATAGTCTCTAGCCTTTTAATTGGTTAGAGGTCCTTCCTAAGCTGAATATAATAATCTAATAGCTGCCGGAGTATAATGGGAAGGACGTCTCGGTACAGAAGGGGTTAACTATCTTATTAGGTAACCTATAATGTAATCGGAAATGTTCTCCGAGAAAATAGTTGATACTCTATAATTATGTATATACTCAGGCACATACCCCATTGCTGGGGGTGGCCGACACGAGACAGAGCCTGAACAGAAACAACATTTCAAGTTCCTATTCTCAGGGTCCGGGACAACTTTTGCGTTGCCTCGCCCCTTTCTCTGTCTCGTCGAGTAGGAGAATTATACAAGGGGAGGAGGATTCCCAGCCCCCTGCTGAGCTTATCTTATCTCAGCCAGAGTACTGCAAATGGACCTGGAAATTTACAATATACATATGACCACCATAATAATCTTTAATGCTATGGAGTGTCGAGAACTAACTACAGTACTAATAAGCAGCATTACGGTAATACGATCATTAGCATGGCTTACAAAGCCACACGTACATCACACTTTCACATAATATAATTGGTTCCCGGACATCTCAACCAGTAGACCATTTCAACCAGTAGCTCTCAACCAGTGCCAAATCAACCAAGACCAACCAAACCAGTGCCAAAATATAGTACTACATACTGTACTGTACATACAGTACATAAAATATAGTACTACATACTGTACTGTACATACAGTACATAAAATATAGTACTACATACTGTACTGTACATACAGTACATAAAATATAGTACTACATACTGTACTCTACATACAGTACATAAAATATAGTACTACATACTGTACTCTACATACAGTACATAACATTTTAAGACTAAGTATTCCACACATACGTGCAGTTTCAGTCTGTTGTCCTAATGGCGGCGTTCCAGGCAACCCTGTTAAGGGCTGCTTCACTTGTAAAGTTTTTGGATTTGAGATCGGCACGTTTAGTCCGATCCCAGGTCTTCCTCGGTCCACCCCTTGGTGTAGCTCCCTCCACAATGACAGACCTGTACTTTTTCACCCAATTTTGTTCATCCATTCTCTCCACAAGTCCATACCATCCCAGTCTACTTGTACGCATCACCTTGCTAATACTCTTTATACCTAAATGTCTCCTCAACTCATCATTTGTTATTCTATCCTGCAGTCTGGTCCCACACATCCATCTCACCATTCTCATCTCATTACGTTCCATTCTATTGACATCCTCTACTTTAACGGCCCATGTTTCTGAGGCATACGTCATTGCACTTCTAACACATGAGGCATACAGCTTTCCCTTCAAAGGGAGAGGCATTCTTTTCATGGTCAGAATTGGCAGCAGTTCTCTGAAATTCCCCCAGCCACAGCTAATGCTAGCGACAGTGGCAGCCTCGGCACCACCACCGGCAGAGATGGTATCTCCTAGGTAACAAAACTTAACCACCAGCTCCAATGACTCATTTCCAAAAATTCACAGCCACAGGATCATCACTTAACATAAGCTCGCCTTTGCACACTACGCACTCAAATTTCTCTATTTCTGACTTATCCTTCGGCAGGGGTCCTTTTATTCTACTACAGCGCTTACTCCCATGGAGCACCCAGCATCGGCAGATGCTACATCAAATCGAGTTAACGCCCACACCCTTTCCACACACTGCACATGGGTATGCATCGCTCTTTTCCACATTGCCTCGTCTCAATCTGCAATGCACTAACCTAACCTAACCTAACCGTATTGGCTGATTTGGTACTGGTTGAGAGCTACTGGTTGAAATGGTCTACTGGTTGAGTTGTCCGGTCACCAATATAATTTGATATCTGTGTGTGTGTGTGTGCGTGTGTGTGTGTGTTGATCAGCTTTAAGACAAACAAGGCATCTTAGGCTGTACAAATATTGCAACAATAACTGGTCATGATAAGCTTACTCTAATAAGATCGAGTACTTTCTACTTTCTCTGTTAGCTGGGTATTAAGGGGGGTCACCTTCTTTTTTTATCTTTCTCTCCTTTTCCCTCTTTCCCTGGCTTGTATCCATTCGGCCCCATTCAGCCAACTGTTTTAAGACGCTTATCCCCATCCAGGTGTCGATTTCTTCCTGGCGAGCGATAGCAAGCCAGTATTGTATGGAGAATTCCGGCTTCGCCGGAGAAATTTTTCTATCGAAAAATGTACAAATTTAGCTTGCTGTCAAAACAAAAATATATATATGCTGGTTCGCTGCTGCTCGCCAGGAAAATATTGACATATTAAACATCTTAAAACAGTAGGCTGAATAGGGCCGAATGGATACAAGCCAAAGAGAGGGAGAGAAAGAGAAAAAAGCGAGGTGGGCCCCCTTAAAAATATTGTACCCCTCCGTTTTATTAAAAGTCAGATTCATTATAAATCTTCATTAGCCTACGGTTGAGATTCACACTGGAGTACAAAGGAAAGCAAGCAACAACAGACCTACTGATCCTTACTAAGCTACTTGTACAAATAAAAAAAGGACTTTCCTCTCTATATACAGCGCACCACTTATATATAATCAATTATTGGATAACCGACTCACAAAAGTTCATACAGTACAGTCGCGCTAATAAGTGATGTCTCGGCACCAAGTATGTTTTGATCAATAATTGGTATCAGCACTAACTATGCTTCATGTCTTCATATCGAGTGAAATATACAAACATGTTCCTACACTTACCCACCCTATTCAACACCAGAGATACATTAATACAGCACAGAGCAAGCCAAACATAATGACAGCTGGGACATGACTTATTAACGCTACCGTATCCACCTTATTCAACATCTGACAGACATTAATGCAGCACAGAGCAAGCCAAACGTAATGACAGCTGGGCCATGACTTATTAGCGCGATCATACTTCAGACCTTTTCCCTTATACCCCAAACTTACAAGACTAGTGACAAGACCGCCCCTGTAGCCACGAGCCAATAGCCGGAGCCCACACTGCCGGCATGTCGGCTCGTCACTAGAGGGCACACATCTTAGTTATATTCTGGGTGTGGTGTCCCGAGTTCGAATCCCGGGAGGACCATATGCTTTCATTAGTTTATTCAAGTACATTGGGGTTTATAATTGATGATTAATGTTAAGAACGGGGTGTTACTTAGTCTATAAGAACCCCAAAGCGATATATATATATAATAATGCCGAGCTGAACAATAGTACAGTCGGCCTAATAAGTGATGTCTCGGCACCATGTATATTTCGATCAATAATTGGTATCAGCAATATCTACAACTTGATTTATTCATTTCAAGTGAGATATACAAACATGTTCCTACACTTACCCACCCTATTCAACATCTGACAGACATTAATACAGCACAGAGCAAGCCAAACGTAATGACAGCTGAGACATGACTTATTAGTGCCACTGTACAACAAAAAATATAACTTCTTAAAGCATAATATATGAGTAGAGTAACTGTCATTTATATGGCTATCCTCTTGCAAAATTGAGCCTCAGATTTATTTGAAAAGGACTGTCACTGATTTATTGTATTTAAGTTTATATATTTACAAAACGTTCTTTAATTTCTACGATCCTGTACACCCTGTATCATCTTTGAGAGGGATCTGCCTTGTTTGGGCCAATCGGCTTTCTGCAGACTCCCATTTTCTTATGCTCTTATTTTGACCAGTAGGCAACCCCACAAATGATATGTAAACACCAGAATATTCATATCAGGTAATGAGACCTGAGTCGACACTTGGATCTCTCGGAGCACATACAGTATATGCACAATAAATGATGCGATGAAATAACACTGCTACAGGTTATTATAAATCACTTAATTCTATATATAATACACACTGTGTTGTCTCAGATCCAGGGTGCCAAACGAACGCCGAGTCCATTATCTCTAGTCTTTATTATTGTATATACAGTAGCATGATAAAATGAGGGTTTATCGTTCACATTATGTCTCGGAAAGTGATAAAATGGCCAAAACACTGCTATTTCATTTTGTTTTTCATGTATTTCGCCTCATATACATCCAAGTCTTCAAACAATATTGCACCGGTTTGCTCAGATCACAAGTGTATAATTATACAGTACTTATTTTTGTGTGTGGACAGCTATACTCTATTTTTTTCCAGCTGATGGTAAATTGAATCACTTAGTAGCTGATTTCTCGATACTTAATGGAAATATATGAAACTACTATGGCTGTGTGTCGTATTAATGCCAAGTTTTCATAATTAACATCATCTTTCGCTACAAAATCTACCTTATAGCCGAGTAAGAAAGATAGAAACATGACAATTTACCCTCAGGAGAAAAATAGACTATAACTACTAGCTTTAATCTTCAGCTCAGAGTACATGGACATTTTCCGTAGGCGTCCTCTGAGGCAGAAGACTCTGAGATCTACTGGTGGGAGTGTAGAGTGAGGTGGAGGTGCGACGGGAAGAAGCTGCCGAGTCCCCGAGAGGTATACTGGTGTACCGCGAGGTCCGCCAGGAGAAGCCCCCTTGGTGGTGATGGTGGTTGTTGTGCTGGTTGTTTTGGTGATCGTGAGGGTTGTGTAAAACTCTTCCTCCACTTCCTCTTCCACTTCCAGACTGCTGAGCCCCATTCCACGAGGAGAGGCGGAATGTTTGCGTCTTGCCATTGGTCATGCGAGAATCCCGGTAGACGCTGTTCCCGTAGGCGCCGGAATCTCGCACTCCCAGACGACCCTCGGAGTCTGCACCGAAGATCCCAGCACAGAACATCTTGAGGAAAAGCCGCCGGAACTTCTGCCCGAAGATGCAGTAGATGATGAAATTGACGGAGGAATTGATGGTGACGAGAAGGTTACTGGTTATCGTGAGTTCGTCCATGACGGTGTTGGTGTCCAAGAGTTCCAGCACGTTGACGATGAAGGCCAGGAGGTTACAGACGAAGAAGACGGAGACCACCACCAACAACATCACCGCCAGGCCGATCTCCTTCCGCTGCAGGCGACTCAACTGCTGCCGCTCGTGGTTAGCCGCTCGCACCTGAGAATTAAAAAATTACAAAAATGACATGTTCACCAGACTAAAGGCTAGATGCAAGTATGCAATCAGATATATACAAAATAATGAAAACTTGTTAAGAAGAGAAGCATTGGCCAAAAACTTTGCTAGCAAAGACACAATGGCCTTCTGGAAGGATATTAAAAGAATGCATAATAGCTGCACACCTCTACCTGTTAGTGTAGATGGGATCTCTGGTACTAATAACATAGCCAATCTTTGGAAAACACATTACAAACTTTGTTTAACTCTGTTGGGCACCAAGGAAATACCATTGCTGCTACTACAGAGTGTAAGAAAGAAGAAAAGTATGACGCAATTAAAGTTACAAGTGAAGAAATCAAGGTTGCAATCAGTAGGCTAGATGCTAACAATTCCTGTAGTTTTGATGGTATATATGCTGAACATTTGAAGTATTCCTCCACTCTCCTCTTGGAGAAACTCAGCAGGTGCTTTACCAGCTTTCTAATCCATGGGTTCCTACCAGAATCTATGATGTCCGTTACCTTGATACCAGTAATTAAAGACAAGGCTGGCAAAATCACATCAAAAGACAACTATAGACCTATTGCCCTTGCCAGTATTGTAAGTAAGATACTAGAGTCAATCATTT
Organism: Paralithodes platypus; assembly: GCA_032716605.1. Taxonomy (NCBI): domain Eukaryota; kingdom Metazoa; phylum Arthropoda; class Malacostraca; order Decapoda; family Lithodidae; genus Paralithodes; species Paralithodes platypus. The sequence continues at coordinate 4,657,975 of CM064565.1, read as the reverse complement.
TAGACAGAATCTCAGTGTATATCTCAACTAATAGTAATCAATTTGGTTTTTAAAAAGAACCATGGTACGGACCAGTGCATATACACTCTCAAGGAGCTAGTGGATGGGTACATCAAAATGAACAGCTCTATTTTTGCATGCTTTCTTGATGCTAGTAAGGCATTTGACAGAGTCTGCCACAATATCCTGTTTGATAAATTAGCAACAAGGGGAGTGCCATACTATATACTGAGAATCTTGAAGTACTGGTATGCCAATCAAACATTTAATGTAAGATGGGGTAACATTATTTCGGATTCCTTTACAGTAACCAATGGTGTGAGACAGGGTAGTATTCTCTCACCTTACTTATTCAATGTAGCCTATATATGAATGAATTAAGTGATAAATTGAATAAAGAGCAGATTGGATGTTATGGTGGGAATAAAATCATCAACCATCTCATGTATGCTGATGATCTGGTCATTATTGCACCGTCTTCTGCGGGTCTGAGCAAACTTCTTGAAATATGTGAATCTTTTGGTAGCAAACATTGTGTTAAATTCAACCCACTGAAAAGTGCTGTTCTTATATTTAGATCAAAATTACTGTATAAAAGTAAACTGCCAAATTTCTCACTCAATAATCAAATTATTCAAGAAGTAAACAAAATAAAACACTGGGACACATTATCTCAAACGATTGCTCAGATGATACAGATATCGGCCGTCAGCGCAGACAGCTATATTTACGTGGTAACACCATCTTGAGAAAATTCCACATGTGTAATTGGGAAACTAAAGTAACTTTGTTCCGGACATATTGTTCCTCTATTTGTGGTGGAAGTACAAGAGAGCCACCATAAATGGTCTGTGTACATCCTATCATAATATACTTAAAATGTTCATTGGTCTATCTAAATATGAAAGCACTAGTATGGTGTGCACACTGTTGGATGTGCAGTGCTGTCGGGCTGTCATCAGGAGACTGGTGTACAGCTTTTCGCAGCTACTGCAATCCTCCAGTAACACGCTGATCGTAGCTCTTTGGTCTAGTTATCATATCTATGAAGCCCGTGTTATATCTCACTGGCATAAGCTGCTGCACACATAGTATGTGCTGTAATATATAGGTCTAATTGAACTGTGAGCAATGATCTGTGCAATAGGTGTTAACCAACATTGAGCAATAGCCTTAATTAGCCTGTGTTATATTGTGACAAAATGTGATATGGGCTTTATTATGCCATTCTGTAAATAGGCCTACTGTATATTTTATTTTACTGTTTCTTTATTAATATATTTTTGTGTATATTACCTGTGCTCTCACGAGAAGTGTATGTGATATGGACCATTAGGTCGTACTGTATTTATACTGTATTTATCTTCTGTGTCTGGAATAAAGAATTATTATTATTATTATTATTATTATTATTATTATTATTATTATTAGTGTAGGTCATTTATACAGTACTATGCTACAGACACCCAAACACACACACAATCTCTCTCTCACACTTCTCAAAAAAAAAATACATTGTACAGTACAGTATAGTAAAGCTACACACAAAAAGGCTTCAATCTCTCTCTCTCTCTCTCTCTTCTTTTCTATCCTTTCCTTCAACTTTCTTTTTCTATCGGATATGCCATCACTACTAGAATTAAGTCATGACCACCTCGTTTGGATCGTAAGGTCTGTGTGGCCAGTGTATCTATGTAAATCTATATAAACCTCTCTCTTTCTCTTCTTTTCTATCCTTTCCTTCAACTTTCCTTTTCTATCTATCTGTCTGTCTCTGTCTCTCTCACACTCTCTCTCTCTCAACTACAAAAAGGCCTCCTAACCTCCCTATAGATGAAGAAATTGAAGATAATGAGGCTGAGGAACGGCACCAGGTACATGACGAACAGGTACATCCACATAATGTAGATCTGGACATAGTTGGCGTCCATACGTAGCGCTGACGGTACCACGATCACGAACCAATCTTCCTCCGAGATACTGCACTCCTGGGGGGGAAGTCATCAACGTTACCATCACATCATATATAAGTAACACCCCATTCTTAACATTAAGGGAGCCCAGATGGTATTGTGCAGCATAATTTACTGGTTCGGCTCAATGGTTGTTGTTGTTGTTCCCTAAGCTGCCTGGCCGAACAGCCCCGAGTCCTTAAGCAAGGCCATGGTCACGATCGGGCTTTCCCACAGAGCTATCAATGAATGTAGATTGTGTTGTTGGCGTAAGTGGTTGTGTGAAATGCAGTATTCTATGATGGGTTTAATGGTATGGGGTGCTGTGTTACATTCCGGGCAGGTGTCGATGACGGAGTCATCCAGTCTCTTCTGATAGCTCAGAAGAGCTGGATGGTGTCCGCATTTCAGCCTGGCCAGGTGGACTCTGTCCTCGCGAGGAAGGGAGGATTCAGAAGGATGGATTTCGGGAGGTCGTGCATGCAGCTGCGTGTTGTCTATGAGTGATTGGATGGAACGGCGAGAGATATGAGTATGAATGTGCTTCTGGAAGCTGGTTTGGGGTGGGCAGGGAGGGAGAAAAGACTATTTGTGTGTGATACCGTGTGCTGGGTGTTGTTTTGATATTTCTTGGTGTCTGTGGGTGTGTTGTCATGTAGTGTAGTGGGTGGTTTTGGTTCGTGGAGGCTGCTGCCAGGAATTGAGTGCCTCTCATGTCCAGATGGTCTTTGACTTTGAGGACTTTGGTTTCTTGATGTAGGATTGTAGGTGATCGGTAGGTGTAGTAGCTGTGCAGCCTGTGATGATTTTTAGGGCTTTGTTTTGAATTGTCTGTAAGGTCTTAAGATGTGTTTCAGCTAGGTTAGAAGCCCAGGCCGGGCTTGCGTATTCCATCACTGATCTTATGTATTGTTTGTAAACTGTGGTGGTGGTTTCTTTGTTGTGTGAGGGTGTTAAGTCTGGGTGTCAGTTTCTTTTTCATGTTTGTGGTGTGCTGTTTGAATGTCATTAGAGTATCATATGTTACTCCTAGGATTTTGGGTGAGTGTGTGTGTGTTAGGGATGTGTTGTTTATGGTGAGTTGCGGGGTGAACTTGTGTTCTACTATCCAGCTTGTGAGGAGGGTTGCGGTGGATTTGGCTGGGGCTAAATTGAGTCTGTTTGTAGTGCACCAGTCATGCAATGTGTTGAGATAGGGTTGAAGGAGACGTGTTGCTGTGTCTAGGTCTTGGTGTGTGCATGTGAGTGTTATGTCGTCTGCGTAGGAGGCTATGTTTATTTGGGGTGTATTGGGTGTATTTATATCATGCATGTACAGATTTAATAGTGCGGGTGATAGGACGGATCCTTGCGGGACTCCGTTTGAGATATTTCTGATGCTGGATGACTGACTAGCAAAAGATATGGGTGCACATCTGCCTGCTAAGAAGTTGGCCAGCCATCTTTTTGTGTTGTTGTGCATGTTTGTGTCGTAGATTTTGTTTGTTAGGTTGTAGCGGGGGATGGCATCAAAGGCTTTACTAATGTCGAGTGTGGCAAGTAGTGATCTGTGTGGTGGTCTAGCTGACTTGATACCATCAAAAGCTCTTTGTGTAAGGTCTGTAAGAAGAGTGTTTGTGGAGTGCAGTGGCCTAAAGCCATGTTGTGTTGGAGCTAGGGGTAGGGTGTGTGAAATCAATTGTAGTACACGGCGTTCCATGACTTTGGAGGGGGTGCAAAGGAGTGTGATAAGGTGGTGTGAGGAGGGTAGCGTTGGGTCTTTGTTGGGTTTGGGGAATGTGATGATGTTACCATGTTTCCAGATGTCTGGTATTGTGTTGTGTGAATAACTGTAGTTTGATATGTTAGTGAGTGCTTGTATGCCTTGTGGTCCCAGGTGTCTGAGGTGTATGTTACTTATGTTGTCTAGGCCACAGGCGGGTGAGTGCTTGAGATTGTTGATGATGTGGTTTGTCTGGTAGTTGGTGAAGGGTGCATAGTCAGGGTTTGTGGGGAATTGTCTCTTACGTCGGATGACACGTCGGTCGTCTTTATGGGGTTTAGGTGACTGACATGAGAGAAGTGATTAATGAGTGTTTGCTTGTTGTTTACATGAAGAAGTAGAGTCTGTTGTTGTGATTGCAGCATGTGATTGTGTTGTGTTGCTGTTGCAAAGTGTAATGCTGTTTAGTGTTTTGTAGAGTTTTTTGGGGTTTGTTTTATGATCAAGTGTTTGTAGAAAGTTATTCCAATTTAGTGTTTGTTGTTCTTGTATTTTGTTGTTAATCTGGGTGTTGAGTGCTTGGATTTGTTGTGCGATGTCCTGTGTGTGGGGTGCTGGGGAGTGTTTCAGTGTGTCGCGTTGTCTGATGAGGTTTTGAATTTCTGGTGAGAAGTTGGGGTTGTGTCTTTTTCTGTTACCTCTTGGAATGTGTTTCTTGTCGGCGTTTTGGATAGTTGTGTTGAATATGTGGACAGCATTGTTGATGTTAGTGATTGGTGCGCTATTTAGGGTTTCAAAGTGTTGTTGTGTCTCATTTGTGAAAGCTTCCCAGTTGGCTCTTTTATAATTGGTGTAAGTGTGTCTGTGGCTAGCTGGAGAGAGTCTGGTTTTGGCGGTGATAATGATCGGGAGGTGGTCGGAGCCTAAGGTTTTAACCACCCTCCAGGATATTGTGGGGGCGAGTTCTGGGAAGCAAAAGGTGATGTCTGGAGATGATGGGTCGTAGAGGGCTTGGTGGGGAGTATGGGTATGTTGATGGATGTCATTGAGGATGAAGAGGTTATCTGATTGGCGTTGTAGGACCAGCCCTGTCTGTGTCAGGGTTGTCGACAAACCAGGCCGACGTCTTGGCATTGAAGTCACCACCCAGGATGATGTGTGGGGTGTTTGTGATTTGTTGTAATTATGGTCTGTATTCGTTGGGTACTGTAGGGGATGTTTGGGGAGGGATGTATGTGTTTATGATGGCTATGTTGGAATTTTTGCCAGTTCGTATTTTAATTGATTGTATTTCTGTTGTGTTATCATTTAGGGGGAGGAGGGATTTGGTATGTGCACTGGTGACTCTACCTGTATATGTTATTTCTTTGTGTACCAGGGTGATGAGGCCACCGCCACCGCCAACGGCCCGGTCTTGTCTAATGGTGGTGAAATAATGGAATGTAGGTGTTTTTTGTGTTGTGCGGAGTTTTGTTTCTTGTAAGATGGCAATGTGTATGTTGTGTTGTTTGATGAAGTGTGAGAGTTCGTGTTTCTTTGTGTTGATGTCATCTACAGTATGCTTAGTTGAAGAATGATAATGTTGTGTGTGCGGTGTATGTTGGGTGATGCTGCACGAGGATGGGGTGGGGATGAGGGAGGGGTGAGGGTGAGGGTGGGGGTGGGGGTGGGGGTGGCTCAATGGTTGTTGTTTGTTGTTGCTGTTCCCCAGGCTGTCTGGCCGAGCAGCCCCAAGGTCCCGAGCAAGACCAAGGCCATAACCGAGCGCCCCCACAGAACCCTCCCTGCTTACCACTAATAAAGCCCAGGTGACCGAGGCCACTCCAAGGCGGGGAGCTGAGGAGTGTGCGGAAACGCCCGGGAAACCAAAGCCCCACCCAAGGCCCTGTGCCCCTCAGCAATTATGAAGGGAAAGTTGAGGGGCAAAGGGAAAATGTGACACTTTGGCTCCAAATCTACCAACCTCTAGGTGGCAGTAGGGATGTCAATCCACGGAAGAGACGCCGTCACTTGAGATCTAGTAAATATATAAGTAAAAGGAACAGTCAGAGTAAGCTATGAGTATGGCAGAGATCGCTCAGCTCTCACTCTGATAGACCAGCCCATCACCTCAGCTCAATGGTTGAGGAAGGGGTTTAGTTTGCTCTCTAAACCTCTATCAAACTTAATAAAACACCCACAAGACCCCCCTTCGATATAAATTTGTACATTTTTCGGTAGAAAAATATCCCGGCCAAAGGCCGATTCCTCTTCAAATACAGGCTCGCTATCGCTCGCCAGGTAAAAAATCGACACCTAAATGGCACGAAAGGTCTTAATATTGGCAAAGAAATGGGGGCAAAAGGTCTGAAAATCGCCAAACTAATGGGGCGAATGTCTTGAAATCTTATAACTAATAGGGCTAAACACGAGGGAGGAGGAGGACTCGAAAAACCAACTGCCTCCCCTGAATCATCAATTACAAACCCCAATGTACTTAAATAAACTAATGAAAGCATATGGTCTTCCCGGGACACCACACCCAGAACATAAGAATCTAAAAACTAATGAAAGCATATGGTCCTCCCGGGATTCAAACTCGGGACACCACACCCAGAACATAAGCATCTAAACCATTACAAACCCCAATGTACTTGAATAAACTAGTGAAGGCTCGAACGTCCCTTGATTTTGGCCCTGTCACTTTTTCAACTCAGGGGGAGGCACTTGATACAGGCAGTTCTGCCTTTCGTTTCCCTCACTCACAAAAAAAAAAAAAAAAAAAAAAAAAAAAAGGTCCTCCCGGGATTCGAACTCGAGACACCACACCCAGAACATAAGCATCTAAGCCATTACAAACCCCAACGTACCTGAAACAAATCCAAATGTACCTGAATAAACTAATTAAAGCATATGGTCATCCCGGGATTCAAACTCGTGACACCACACCCAGAACATAAGCATCTAAAAACTAATGAAAGCATATGATCCTCCCGGGATTCGAACTCAGGACACCATACCCAGAACACAAGCACCTAAACCACTACACCACTCACTTTATAGGACACCTCCCAGAAGCGCGGTAGGTTGTACAGGATAGAGAACAGGGCGACGGACATGACATACACCTTGGCTCTCCCGTAGGTGCACAGTGATCGAGCCCGCAGCGGTCGACACACAGCGATGTACCTGCCGGGGAGAAATACCTGTGACATCTTGGTATATAGTATTCTGAGTAAGTTATATTTTATTAACCCTTTCACGCACATATGATGCAGAGGTTGCCAGATTAGCAATAAGAAATAGAGTTCTCTCATTCTTATAATTACCTCTCCAAAATTAGTTTTCTGCCCACAGCTAACTCAAAGACAACTGCAGAGGTTGAAGTAACTAAACTAAAGGTTTCTAAATACCCTTAATGGTAACAAAGGCTTTAAAGTATGCCTAATAGGCTCAAAATCGTGTCATATGTCGGAGAGGGTTTATTTCACCACAACACCAATCACCTCCAATTAAATTAAGGGGGGTCACCTGCTTTTTTTTTTTTATCTTTCTCTCCTTTTCTCTCTTTCTCTGGCTTGTATCCATTCGGCCCCATTCAGCCTACTGTTTTAAGACGTTTACCCCCATCCAGGTGTCAAGATACATATAGTGGAACTCTTCTGGCTCTCTTTATCTTATGGTTACAGTAACAGTCGAGAGGTAAGTTAAATGGTGACCGGACAGCTCAACCAGTAGACCATTTCAACCAGTAGCTCTCAACCAGTACCAAATCAACCAATATCACCTGCTTTTTTCTCTTTCTCTCCTTTTCTCTCTTTCCCTGGCTTGTATCCATTCGGCCCCATTCAGCTAACTATTTTAAGACGTTTATCCCCATCCAGGTGTCGATTTCTTCCTGGCGAGCGATAGCGAGCCAGCATTGTATGGAGAAATCCGGCTTCGCCATAGACATTTTTCTATCAAAAAATTTACAAATTTATCTTGATGTCAAAGCAAATCTCTCTCTATATAATATATATGCTATCTCGCTACCGCTTGCCAGGAAAATATTGACACCTGGATGGGGGGTTAACGTCTTAAAATAGTAGGCTGAATGGGGCCGAATGGATACAAGCCAGAGAAAGAGAGAAAAGGAGAGAAAGAGAAAACATTGTACAAATTTATCTTGCTGTCAAAACAAAACAAAATATATATGTGCTGGCTCGCTACCGCTCGTAAGGAAAATATTGACACCAGGATGGGGGTAAACGTCTTAAAACAGTATGTATCCTACCTCTCGACCGTCACCGTCACCGTCAGATAAACGGAGCCGGTCTGAGCGATGAGGGCCAGCGGGAAGACGAAGGGCGTCACTCGCTGGAAGACGCCCTTGGAGTACCACGCCATCGTCTGGGTGTACTCGCAGATCTCCGGGAAGCCAAACATGAGGATGGAGGTGGTCACAACAATCAGGTCGAAGGACGTCAAGCCAATCAGACAGCAGTTGATGGACGAACGCATTTTGGGCCTGGGGAAGATGTTACAATTAAGGGGAGTTATTTAGTTTGTTCCCTAGACCTCCATCAAGCTTAAAATTACACCCCCTTGAGTCCCTTTCAAGATAAATTTGTACATTTTTCGGTAGAAAAATGTCCCGGCCGAAGGCCGGTCCCTCTTAAATTACAGGCTCGCTATCGCTCGCCAGGATAAAATCGACACCTGAATTGCACGATCTTAATATGGGGTGAAAGTTCTTAAAATCGCAAAACTAATGGGGCAAACGTTTTATAATATCAAAAGCAATGGGGCTAAACATGAGGGAGAAAGGGGTCAAGAAAAAAATCCCTCAAGTGGAGATCTCCCCTTAAAACATGATCATATACTGTATATTTATGTTCGAACTACTGTACAGTCGCGCTAATAAGTCATGTCTCGGCACCAAGTATGTTTTGATCAATAATTGGTATTGGCAATATCTAAGCTTCATTTCTTCATATTGAGTGAAATATATAAACATGTTCCTACACTTACCCACCCTATTCAACATCTGACAGGCATAAATACAGCACAGAGCAAGCCAAACGTAATGCCAGCTGGGACATGAATTATTAGCGCGACTGTACTTACTCTACTTACTCCATCAAGCTTAGAAAAACACACCCTAGACCCTCCTTTAAGATAAATTTGTACAATTTTTCGATAGAAAAATTTCCCGGCCTTCTTCTAAAACATCTGACAGACATAAATACAGCACACAGCAAGCCAAACGTAATGACAGCTGGGACATGACTTAGTAACGCTACAGTACCCACCCTATTCAACATCTAACAGACATTAATGCAGCACAGAGCAAGCCAAACGTAATGACAGCTGGGACATGACTTATTAACGCTACAGTACCCACCCTATTCAACATCTAACAGACATTAATGCAGCACAGAGCAAGCCAAACGTAATGACAGCTGGGACATGACTTATTAACGCTACAGTACCCACCCTATTCAACATCTAACAGACATTAATGCAGCACAGAGCAAGCCAAACGTAATGACAGCTGGGACATGACTTATTAACGCTACAGTACCCACCCTATTCAACATCTAACAGACATTAATGCAGCACAGAGCAAGCCAAACGTAATGACAGCTGGGACATGACTTATTAACGCTACAGTACCCACCCTATTCAACATCTAACAGACATTAATGCAGCACAGAGCAAGCCAAACGTAATGACAGTGCCACATGACTTATTAGCGCGACCGTACACACCTATACAGTCAAACTCAGCCTGCCTTTTGTCTCCCTCACTTACATAGAAAATAAAATAAAACCAAATAAAAACCTCATACCTTGACAAGATGGTGATTGAAATAAGGTTGCCACACAGCCCAAGCAGTCCCACCGACGTCAGCAAGACCCCATAGACCACGAAACTGGTGAGATTGGGCGCTGCAATGGTGGTGTTATAACTGTTGTAGGTGTCCTCGCACATCGCATCCATCTGGTCCTGGTAAGAGGCGTTGGGGTTGGGGTAGAAGTCGTCCATGGAGGAGGAGGACTCGCTATTGGCCATCTCGTCCAGGGAAGAAGACTCGCTATTGGTCATCTCGTCCTCCCCCAGAACCACCCCAGCTAACATGGTGGCTGTAGAATTCATGGTCGTAGGTGATATCTGAAATTATTATTATTTATTACGAATAAGTACATAAATACAGAGGCCTACATACTATCGCAATCAACATTGCTGTCTCTTAAGGGAGCCCACCTCGTTGGGGTTTTTTCTATTTCTCTACCTCTCTCTTTGGCTTGTATCCATTCAGCCTACTGTTTTAAGATGTTTACCCCCATCCAGGTTCTCAATATTTTCCTGACGAGCGGTAGCGAGCCAGCATATAATATTATATATTTTTTGTTTTGACAGCAAGCTAAATTTGTACATTTTTCGATAGAGAAATTTCTCCGGCGAAGCCGGATTTCTCCATATAATGCTGGCTCGCTATCGCTCGCCAGGAAGAAATTGACACCTGGATGGGGATAAACGTCTTAAAACAGTTGGCTGAATGGGCCGAATGGATACAAGCCAGAGAAAGAGAGAAAAGGAGAGAGAGATAACAAAAAACTGGTCTATCTATCTATTGCCTGACGCCGTGATCCCCGAAGGGGTGGCCACGAACGAACCGCCCCCATGCACCTCTGTCCCCAGTCAGTCGACGCCCCTCCCCCCAACCAGCACCGCCCTCGTTCATGTACTTCCTCACTCCATCCTTCCACCTCACATTCGGTCTACCTCTCCCTCTCTGTCCCTCCACCTCGCTCTCGTACACCCTCTTAAGTCATTCTCTCGCTTTCCACACGTTCCATATGGCCGAACCATCTCAAGTTGCTCCCCTTCACACTTTCCAGCACATCTACCTCCACACCACACCTCCCTCCCACCTCCTCATTAGTCTGTCCATCCCTCCATGCAACTCCGCACGCACCCCCCAAGCAATTCACTTCCACTGCTCTCACTCTTGGTCTGAGCCTCTCAACCAACGTCCATGCCTCGCTTCCGCAAGTCAGCGTCGGGATCACCACACTGTCACGCAACGACTTCTTCACTTCCATACCCCCCCATGACCCCCTTTAAACTTTTGAAAATTAACTGGTATATGCCTTTAACCCGTCGAGTACCGGGGGGACGTTCCTTCTTATCGTATTCTGGCAACTAGTACGGTAGACGATTGTATTCAGCTTAGGAAGGACCTCTATAGCCACCAACAATAAGGCTTTTCGATATACCTCAATCAACCCTTTTTAACGACCGCAGATCCTTCCTAAGCTGCACAATATCGTCAACACTAATAAAAGTATATTATTATATTTTCCTCCTCCACCCCCACCAACTTCACCTCTAAACTCAATTAAAGGGAGGTTTCCACTTGAGGGACTTTTTTCTTGACCCCTTTCTCCCTCATGTTTAGCACCATTAGTTTTGAGATTTTAAGACGTTCGCCCCATTAGTTTGGCGATTTTAAGAATTTCCGCCCCCATTATGTCAATTTTAAGACCTTTCGTGCCATATAGGTGTCGATTTTATCCTGGCGAGCGATAGCGAGCCTGTAATTTAAGAGTTACCGGCCTTCGGCCGGGAAATTTTTCTACCGAAAAATTTACAAATTTATCTTGAAGGGGGTCAAGGGGGTGAAATTCTAAGATTGCTGGAGGAGTAGGAAACAACTAAAAACCTCCCCTTAATGAAATCAACAAATACATGTGGCACTCCAAGGACTCGAACCTAGGATAATCACATCGAAATTCCGCGCACTTATGCATTACGCTCTCCAGACCGTATAAGCTATCTACAATAAGTCTAGCTTCATCACTATAACTCGACTCTGAGCTATAAATAGTCAAGACAACATTTTTGACCATTTAAATACGAAAATACCAATTCCATTCACCAAATACCAATTCCATTCACCAAATACCAATTCCATTCACCAAATACCAATTCCATTCACCAAATACCAATTCCATTCACCAAATACCAATTCCATTCACCAAATACCAATTCCATGCACCTCTAGTTGAAAGCTATGGTCGATTCACAATAATTAGGCCGAAATCCTGACCCATTAAGGGGAGATATCGACTTGCAGGATTTTTTTTTCTGGACCCCCTTTCTCCCTCATGTTTAGCCCCATTGCTTTTGAGATTTTAAGACAGTCGCCCCATTAGTTTGGCGATCTTAAGAACTTTCGCCCCATTTCCGTCAATTTTAAGACCTTTCGTGCAATTTAGGTGTCGATTTTATCCTGGCGAGCGATAGCGAGCCTGTATTTTAAGAGGAATCGGCTTTCAGCCGGGACATTTTTCTATCGAAAAATGTACAAATTTATCTTGAAAGGGACTCAAGGGGGTGTAATCTTAAGCTTGATGGATACCTAGAGACCAAACTAAAAACCTCCCCTTAACCTCTGTAACTCATAAACGACTAGAGTAATCGAGCTAATATGTCTACCATTTGGGAAGGGTCAGCCAGGGAATAGGTGTGGAAATGTATACAGCCAATTTGATACACACACCCTTATTCTGCTCCACCTCTCAACATAAACTTAAAGACCCTCCCTTCCCTATCGCATAAACTTGACCTCCCCTGCCCTATCGCATAAACTTGACCTCCCCTGCCCTATCGCATGACCTACTAGTGTTGACTTTCATTAAGGGGAGGCAGTTGGTTTTTCTGGTCCCCTTTCTCCCTCGTGTTAAGTCCCATTATTTTTGAGCTTTTTAGACGTTCGGCCCATTTGTTTGGCGATTTTAACACCTTTCGTCCCATTTCGTTGTAAATGTTAAGACCTATCGTGCCATTTAGGTGTCGATTTTTTCCTGGCGAGCGATAGCGAGCCTGTAATTGTAAGAGGAACCGGCCTTTGGCCGTGAAATTTTTCTACCGAAAAATTTACAAATTTATCTTGAGGGGGGAGGGGGGGGGGAATGTTTTTCTAAGTTTGAGGGATGTCTAGCGAGGAAACTAAGAATTTATGAATGAATGAATTTATAGGCCAAAAAAGCAGTGAGTGTCCCCTTAACTTCCCATGCACCTCATTGTCTTGTGTGGATACTCCAGAAACTTCCCCACCAGTTACCCTTTCTTGGAACTATTGTGTCTCCGCTATAACAAATGTACAGCCCATTAGCTCTGGCCCTTTTTGAGTTACAGAGGATAGAGGTCATGGGTTTCTCGCCTACTTACAGCGGATAGACTATAGTTAGTATCGCATAGTGTCTTCTCCTTCCCTAACTGCCTTAAGGGGAGATTTCCACTTGAGGGACTTTTTTCTTGACCCCTTTCTCCCTTATGTCTAGCCCCATTGCTTTTGAGATTTTAAGGCGTTTGCCCCATTAGTTCGGTGATTTTTAAGAATGTCCGCCCCATTCTGTCAATTTTAAGACCTTTCGTGCCATTTAGGTGTCCATTTTATCCTGGCGAGCGATAGCGAGCCTGTAATTTAAGAGTAATCGGCCTTCGGCCGGGACATTTTTCTACCGAAAAATGTACAAATTTATCTTGAAAGGGGGTCAAGGGGGTGAAATTTTAAGATTGCTGGAGGAGTAGAAAACAAACTAGAAACCTCCCCTTAAATTGCCTGTTATTCAACTGTGATATAGATGTTCCAGTCCCCCCCCCCCCCTTTCTCTCTCTCTCTCTCTCTCTCTCTCTCTCTCTCTCTCTCTCTCTCTTTTAACCCCTTCTGTACCGGCAACATCTTTTTAACTTTAATCTGACTTCTATTTGACGCTTTTATTCACTTTCAAAATGGCCTCCAGCAATTACCAGGCTTCGAACTATCTCCCTTGACCCTTTTTACTACCCCAGATCCTTTTTAAACTGCACAAAATTGCCTAAATATTGCTAGAATAAAACTAGAAAGACGTCGCCGGTATAAAAAAAACAAAAAAAAAAAAAAAAAATCTAGACTCATGCCAGAGAGAAATAGGGATGGGGTAGGTAATGACCAATGATAGAACGATGTGGTAGTAACGACCACTGCTTCCAGGTGAAGAGAGCTAACTGAGGAGAAGAAAACAAAAATATATATATACAGTATATACCCTGTATATATATATGCAAGACAGTCACAGCAACACGTGAACTTAAATAATGCTGAATATCCACAGGGAAGGAAGGAAAATAAACACGGAGTCCCAAGCGCTTTCGTATATTATTACATCTTCAGGGGACAGAGGACAGAGAGAGAATGCCTGTCCTCTGGGGCCCCTGAAGATGTAATATACGAAAGCGCTTGGGACTCCATGTGTATTTTCCTTTCTTCCCTGTGGATATTCAGGAATATGTATGTATGTATGTATATATATATATATATATATATATATATATATATATATATATATATATATATATATATATACCGGTATATTACTACAGGTGAAGATTTGCATGCAATTGCCGGAGGGACGGAGGGTGGGGAGAGAGAGCCTTCTTATTTGCTATCCTTTCCTTCCACTGTCCCTTGCTCTCGGGTTAGCTAGACCACCTCGCGCTGGGATCGTAAGGTCTGTGTGGTCAGTGTAACTATGTAAATCTATGGTTGTTGATGGAACTCTCTCTCTCTCTCTCTCTCTCTCTGTAAAATGCTAGAAACGGTCATACGAGACAGACTCGTAAATCACTTAGAGGAAAATAACATACTTAAAGATACTCAACACGGCTTTCGTAAAAAACGTTCCTGTTTAACAAACCTCTTAGACTTCTTCCACGATATCCTCAACCTCTACGATGAGAGTAAAGCTGTAGATATTATATACCTTGATTTTCAAAAGGCCTTTGACAAAGTTCCCCACAAACGTTTACTGCTAAAACTAAAAGCGCATGGAATACAAGACAGTGTGTTGAAATGGATAGAAAATTGGCTCAGCAACAGAAAGCAAAGGGTAGTCATAAACGGTAAGGCATCTAAATGGACCAATGTAAGTAGCGGGGTACCCCAGGGATCGGTACTAGGACCAATTCTCTTTCTAATTTACATCAACGACATAGATGAGGGTCTCACCTGCACAATCTCAACATTTGCTGACGATACAAAAATTGCAAATAGCGTACTCTCAAAAGAACAAGTTGACGATATGCAACACAATCTAGATAAATTGTCATGTTGGGCCCAAATTTGGCAAATGAGTTTCAATGCGGATAAATGTAAAGTACTACATGTCGGATACCTAAATGAGAAAGCAAACTATTCAATGAATGGCACTCAGCTTAAGAATGTAAACAGAGAAACCGATCTGGGAGTAACAATATCGAGTAACCTAAAACCGAGTCAACAATGTTCAGAAGTTGTTAAGAAGGCAAACAAAATAATTGGCTTTATAGGCAGGTTATTTGAGCATAAATCCAAAGAAGTTATCCTAACCCTTTACAATTCCTTAGTCCGCCCTCTTCTGGAATACTGCGTTCAATCCTGGTGCCCTTATTACCAAAAAGATATAAACAAGCTAGAACGAGTTCAACGTAGAGTTACCAAAATTATACCTAGCCTAAAGAACAAACCATACGAAGAGCGTCTTAGAGAATTAAATCTATTTCCTTTAACCCAGCGCAGATTAAGAGGCGACTTAATTCAAGTGTTCAAAATCATCAAAGGCATCGACAATATGAACTGTAGTAAGTACTTCACTATCGACCAATCTAATTACACGCGGGGAAACGGTTGCAAAATTATTGGTAAATCTTTTAACTCGCACGAATCTAAGAATTTCTTCTTCAATCGAGTTGTCAACTTGTGGAATGGGCTTCCCCGAGACGTTATAGACTGCAGCACCGTTGATTCATTTAAATTCCGCCTAGACAAATATCTCGCATCAAACCCGCGACTGACTGCGTTTGTAAATGAATAACTTTATCCTCCCCTCAGTTACTAACCCATATGTCCCCTACTAACTTCCTAGTCCTGCCACGTTAGTGGCAGGGCAGTAGTTCCCTTTCCAATGTTCCCTTACCCACTCTAAACCACTGTTTGGACACTTGATCCTCAGTGTTTTGGAGGACAAGCAGCCTAGAAGGGTCACTAGATCTGTTGTTGCTTGATTTCCTTTGTACTCCTTTGTACTCTCTCTCTCTCTCTCTCTCTCTCTCTCTCTCTCTCTTTCTTTAACTTATCGTGTTGTCAGAATGTTTTCCGTCTTTTAATTTACGAGTCTTCCTCCTTGAGTTTTTGGAAGCGGGTTGTCACTCGGGTGCTGCGGGCTCTGACGGGGACGGCATAGCTACTGCTATTTTCGGGGGGGGGGGGGGGGGGGGGTGCGTTGCACTTCACTGCTCTCTCTCTCTCACGCCTTAAGGGGGGTGACCTGCTTTTTTGTTATTTCTGTCCTTTTCTCTCTTTCTCTGGCTTGTATCCATTCGGCCTCATTCAGCCAACTAATTTAAGACGTTTATCCCCATCTAGGTGTCGATTTCTTCCTGGCGAGCGATAGCGAGCCAGCATTATATGAAGAAATCCGGCTTCGCCGGAGACATTTTTCTATCGAAAAATGTACAAATTTAGCTTGCTGTCAAACAAAAATAAAAAATATGCTGGCTCGCTACCGCTCGCCAGTAAAAAAATGACACCTGGATGGGGATAAACGTCTTAAAACAGCAGACTAAATGGGGCCAAATGGATACAAGCCAGAGAAAGATAGAAAAAGACAGAACAAAATCAGGTCACCCCCCTTAACCTGATTATGTTTTAGAGATTAACTGAATAATAGGGAGATCTTGACAATAATAGGGAGATCTTGACAATAATAGGGAGATCTTGACAATAATAGGGAGATCTTGACAATTAAATGGGACGAGGTGAAGCCGAAGTCAGTGTCGAGTGTGCAGATTGAGTGGCTGTGTGTGTGTGTGTGTGTGTGCATGATTAACTTGTTCATGTACAATTATTGTGTATGTGTATGTATTATGTGTATGTATGTGTGTGTGTGTGTATTATGTGTATGTATGTATGTGTGTATGTATTATGTGTATGTATGTATGTGTGTATGTATGTATGTGTATGTATTATGTGTATGTATGTGTGTATGTATTATGTGTATGTATTATGTGTGTATGTATTATGTGTATGTATGTATGTGTGTATGTATTATGTGTATGTATATATGTGTGTATGTATTATGTGTATGTATTGTGTATGTATGTATGTGTGTATGTATTATGTGTATGTATTATGTGTATGTATGTATGTGTGTATGTATTATGTGTATGTATTATGTGTGTATGTATTATGTGTGTATGTATTATGTGTATGTATTGTGTGTGTATGTATTATGTGTATGTATGTATGTGTGTATGTATTATGTGTATGTATGTATTATGTGTGTATGTATTATGTGTATGTATGTATGTATGTATTATGTGTATGTATTATGTGTGTATGTATTATGTGTATGTATGTAAGTGTGTATGTATTATGTGTATGTATTGTGTGTGTATGTATTATGTGTGTGTATGTATGTATGTATGTGTGTATGTATTATGTGTATATGTATTATGTGTATGTATGTATGTGTGTATGTATTATGTGTATGTATGTATGTGTGTATGTATTATGTGTGTATGTATTATGTGTATGTATGTATGTGTGTATGTATTATGTGTGTATGTATGTATGTATGTATGTATGTATGTATTATGTGTATGCATTATGTGTATGTGTGTATGCATTATGTGTATGTGTGTATGTATTATGTGTATGTATGTGTGTATGTATGTGTGTATGTATTATGTGTATGTATGTATGTATTATGTGTATGTATGTATGTATGTATGTATTATGTGTATGTGTGTATGTATGTATTAGTATTATGTATGTGTATGTATTATGTGTATGTATGTATGTGTGTATGTATTATGTATGTGTATGTATGTATGTATGTATGTGTATGTATTATGTGTATGTATGTATGTATTATGTGTATGTATTATGTATGAATGTATGTATTATGTGTATGTATGTATGTATTATGTGTATGTATGTATGTATTGTGTATGTGTGTATGTATGTATTATGTGTATGTATGTATGTATTATGTGTATGTATGTATGTATGTATTATGTATGTGTATGTATTATGTGTGTGTATGTATTATGTATGTGTATGTATTATGTGTATGTATGTATTATGTATGTGTATGTAATATATGTGTATGTATGTATGTATTATGTGTATGTATGTATGTATGTATGTATTATGTGTATGTGTGTATGTATGTATGTATTATGTGTGTGTGTATGTATGTATTATGTGTATGTATGTATGTATGTATTATGTGTATGTGTGTATGTATGTATTATGTGTGTATGTATTATGTGTATGTGTGTATGTAATATGTATGTGTATGTGTGTATGTATTATGTATATGTATGTATTATATGTGTATGTGTGTATGTATTATGTATATGTATGTATTATTATGTGCATGTATATGTATTATGTATGTGTATGTATGTATGTATGTATTATGTGTATGTATTATGTGTATGTGTGTATGTATGTATTATGTGTGTGTATGTATTATGTGTATGTGTGTATGTATTATGTATGTGTATGTGTGTATGTATTATGTATATGTATGTATTATATGTGTATGTGTGTATGTATTATGTGTATGTATGTATTATATGTGTATGTATATGTATATGTATTATGTATGTGTATGTATATCTATTATGTATGTGTATGTATTATGTGTATGTGTATGTATGTATATATGTATTATGTATGTGTATGTAATGCTTGCTTCAGCAGATAACTAAAAAACGTTCAGAGAGAGAGAGAGAGAGAGAGAGAGAGAGAGAGAGAGAGAGAGAGAGAGAGAGAGAGAGAGAGAGAGAGAGAGAGAGAGAGAGAGAGAAGCCTTCATCAACAACCAGTCACAGTTACCATTCCTACTACTTCCAATTAAGGGAGTCCACCTCGTTTTTGTTTTTCTCTTTCTATCCCTCTCTTTTTGGCTTGTATCCATTCGGCCCCATTCAGCCTACTGCTTTAAGACGTTTACCCCCATCCAGGTGTCAATATTTTCCTGGCGAGCGGTAGCGAGCCAGCATATATATATATATTTGTTATGAATTATATGATATTGAAGAATTATATGAAGAAATCCGGCTTCGCCGGAGACATTTCTCTATCGAAAAATGTACAAATTTAGCCTGCTGTCAAACAAAAATAAAAATATGCTGGCTCGCTACCGCTCGCCAGGAAGAATTCGCCACCTGGATGGGGATAAACGTCTTAAAACAGTTGGCTGAATGGGGCCGAATGGATACAAGCCAGGGAAAGAGAGATAAGGAGAGAAAGATAAAAAAAATAAGAAGCCATATGCCAGAATAATACCCTCCAAATCGCGCTTCCAGGCTCTAATCCCTCATTAATCCCCCCTAATCCCTATTCATTGAAACTTAATCCCTCCCCCGGCACAGTACACAAAGCTAATGAGCCAATTATTCTTTCGCCATTAGGGGGGTCACCTGCTCTTTTGTTATTTCTTTCCTTTTCTCTCTTTCCCTGGCTTGTATCCATTCGGCCCCAATCATCTAACTAATTTAAGACGTTTATTCCCATCTAGGTGTCGATCATCGCTCACCAACCATTCTATGAAGAAATCCGGCTTCGCCGGAGAAATTTGTCTATCGAAAAATTTACAAATTTAGCCTGTTGTCAAACACATGTAAAAAATATGCTGGCTCGCTACCGCTCACCAGTAAAAAATTGACACCTGGATGGGGATAAACATCTTAAAACAGTAGGCTGAATGTGGCCGAATGGATACAACCCAGAGAAAGAGAGAAAAGGAGAGAAAAAAAGCAGGTCACCCCTTTAAAATATTTGCAAATGATGTTTACCTGAATATATCTTTGTATTTTCGTTGTTCTTGTATTATTATGTTTTTTACACCAACCAACTTCACATCTAAACTCAATTAACCCTTTCACGCACATATGACGCAGAGGTTGCCAGATTAGCAATTAGAAATAGACTCTCACTCTTATAATTACCTTTCCAAAATTAGTGTTCTGCCCACAGCTAACTCAAAGACAACTGCAGAGGTTGAAGTAACTAAACTAAAGGTTTCTAAATACCCCTGATGGTAACAAAGGCTTTAAAGTATCCCCAATAGGCTCAACACAGCTAACTCAAAGACAACTGCAGAGGTTGAAGTAACTAAACTAAAGGTTTCTAAATACCCCTGATGGTAACAAAGGCTTTAAAGTATCCCCAATAGGCTCAACACAGCTAACTCAAAGACAACTGCAGAGGTTGAAGTAACTAAACTAAAGGTTTCTAAATACCCCTGATGGTAACAAAGGCTTTAAAGTATCCCCACTAGGCTCAAAATCGCGTCATATGTCGGAGAGGGTTAATGAAATCTGAAAGAGACAAAAGGCAAAACTGCCTGTAAAATGTGCCCCCCCACCCCCCCCACCCCCAAGGTTGGAAGAGAGGTAGAGAGCCAAAAATGATGGTACAGTCGCGCTAATAAGTGATGTCTCGGCACCAAGTATGTTTTGATCAATAATTGGTATCAGCAATATCTAAGCTTCATTTCTTCATATCGAGTGAAATATACAAACATGTTCCTACACTTACCCACCCTATTCAACATCTGACAGACATATTAATACAGCACAGAGCGAGCCAAACGTAATGGCAGCTGGGCCATGACTTATTAGCGCGACCGTACATTAGAGGCAATTGACCACTCCTTTGTACTTGCGAGTTTCTGTCTATAAGGAAGTTGGAGCCGTAAACATCGGTATTAAACAGAAATACAGTAATAAAGTAGGTGTCTAATGGATAAAACCTATGTTGAATTTAAATGTATTTATTTATAAATGTACTACAACCGCATTTTAGCTGGTAATTCTGCTAAATATCAATGTAAAAAACTCCAACTTCCTTATAGCCTGAAACTCGCAAGTGGTCAATTCAGGTGGGTGGGAAAGAAGTGTGCTGAAATGAATAGGAGGTCTTCTTGTATTAAGAATAATAGTATGTATGTATGTATGTATGTATGTAGGTATGTATTTATGTATGTATGCATGTACTCTGGCACCTTTCCCAGCCTCTTTTTTTTTTTTTTTTTTTTTTTTTATGGGGGTGGCCGACTCGGAGACAGAGCCCGAACAGGGACATCACAACACATCAGAAAAAACAAAACAAAACAAATCACAAAATCACACACATCTAGGTCGCCCAGGAGAAATACCCAGAGACCAAGGCCCATTTCAGGTCCCCCGTAAAAGATTCCCAGGTCCCAGATCCCCGGGAGAGGCGCGGATTTCCGCAGGCAGACCCGCAGCGAAGCTGGACCGCCACAAGCCCGCCCACCATGCTTCCAGGCGCACCCTTCATTACCACCGGCTCCCAGGGCCAGGCGCCTGATGGACTACTAGTCTACTACCTATGTGAATTCAGCATGTACAGTCGCGCTAATAAGTGATGTCTCGGCACCAAGTATGTTTTGATCTATAATTGGTATCAGCAATATCTAAGCTTCATTTCTTCATATCGAGCGAAATATACAAACATGTTCCTACACTTACCCCCCCTATTCAACATCTGACAGACATTAATACAACACAGAGCAAGCCAAACGTAATGACAGCTGGGACATGACTTATTAGCGCCACCGTACATTTTATTTGTACTTAATTTTAATATATTTTAGAGCTTGAAGTTGCTGCTACGATGTCGAAACGTTGCAATTTAATTGATGTAAACTGACAATATAAATAAAATGGCAGTTTTTGGAATTTTGTTTATTGAACACTCCAGACAAGGGAGAACAACGTTAAGAAAATTAGAAAATATAAACAAGAGAATCAATAACTGTAATTACGCTGTCGTATTCAATTCAATGGGGGGGGGGGTCACCAGCTTTGTTTTTATCTTTCTCTCCTTTTCACTCTTTCCCTGGCTTGTATCCATTCGGCCCCATTCAGCCAACTGTTTTAAGACGTTTATCCCCATCCAGGTGTCGATTTCTTCCTGGCGAGCGATAGCGAGCCAGCATTGTATGGAGAAATCCGGCTTCGCCGGAGAAATTTTTCTATCGAAAAATGTACAAATTTAGCTTGCTGTCACAACAAAAATATACTGTATAATATGCTGGCTCGCTACCGCTCGCCAGGAAAATATTGACACCTGGATGGGGGTAAACGTCTTAAAACAGTAGGCTGAATGGGGCCGAATGGATACAAGCCAAAGAGAGAGGGAGAGAAAGAGAAAACAAAAAGCGAGGTGGGCTCCCTTAAAGAAAATCTACTTCATAATTTTTTGATATATAGATAGATAGATAGATAGATAGAATGATATATAGATAGATAGATAGATAGATAGATATATAGAATGATAGATAGATAGATATAATGATATAGATAGATAGATAGATAGATAGATAGATAGATAGATAGATAGATAGATAGATAGATAGATAGAATGATAGATAGATAGATAGATATGCCCGAAACATTTCTGAAATTTAGTGAGCATGTATTATCTTTAAATATTGACGTTATGGTCTCACCTTTCATCCAGGTATGCAGGAGAGGAAACAGTTATTAATATAAATTACCTTCGCACGTGCCTCAGGTTAAATACATGCAAATTATAAACTCACACACACAGACAGACACGTACCTGCACATACACACACAGACAGACACGTACCTGCACACACACACACACACACACACACAGACAGACAGACACGTACCTGCACACACACACACACATACACAGACAGACACGTACCTGCACACACACACACACACACACAGACAGACACGTACCTGCACACACACACACACACACGTACATACACACACCCACACACACACACACAGACACGTACATACACACACACACAGACAGACACGCACCTGCACACACACACACACACACAGACACACACACACACACACACACACACACACACACACACACACACACACACACACACACACACCCCTAAACCAATTTTCCTAACAGTAAATCTCAGACTGCAGCACCACAAAGCAACAATAGGCTCTACATACAGTTGAACATTGTCTCCAACACACATACAGTTGAACATTGTCTCCAACACACATACAGTTGAACATTGTCTCCAACACACATACAGTTGAACATTGTCTCCAACACACATACAGTTGAACATTGTCTCCAACACACATACAGTTGAACATTGTCTCCAACACACATACAGTTGAACATTGTCTCCAACACACATACAGTTGAACATTGTCTCCAACACACATACAGTTGAACATTGTCTCCAACACACATACAGTTGAACATTGTCTCCAACACACATACAGTTGAACATTGTCTCCAACACACATAGCCTACAGTAGTATTGGAGGAATTATTGTGGCAAAACACCTTGGGTCAAATAGCAGTTATTATACTGATCAATACTAACTTAAGGGGAGGTTTTTAGTTTGTTCCCTATATTTCCATCAAGCTTACGATTACACCCCCTAGACCCCCTTTCAAGATAAATTTGTACATTTTTCGCTAGGAAAATTTCCCGGCCGAAGGCCGGTTCGTCTTACATTACAGGCTCGCTATCGCTCGCCAGGGAAAAATCGACACCTAATTGGCACGAAAGGTCTTAAAATTGACAGAAATTGGGCGAAAGGTCTTAAGATCGTCAAACTAATGGGGCGAAAGTCTTAACATCTCAAAAGCAATGGGGTTAACCATGAGGGAGAAAGGGATCCAGAAAACAATCCCTCAAGTTGAAATCTCCCCTTAAACATATACATATCCCAATACGGCTTCAGATGAGTAGGCAAGATTGGTTGAGGTGACCAAAACTCTACCCACAGATGGTATACTGAAGGAGAACGGGAACTGGGTTTAGACCGTGTTTGGCCCAGCCGAGAGAGAGAGAGAAAGAGAGTGAGAGTGAGTGAGTGAGTGAGTGAGAGAGAGAGTACAAAGGAGTACAAAGGAAATCAAGCAACAACAGGTCTGGTGACCCTTCTAGGCTGCTTGTCCTCCAAAACACTGAGGATCAATTGTCCAAACAGTGGTTTAGAGTGGGTAAGGGAACATTGGAAAGGGAACTACTGCCCTGGAACTAATGTCCGTGGCAGGATTAGGAAGTTAGTAGGGGACAGATGGGTTAGTAGTGAGAGAGAGAGAGAGAGAGAGAGAGAGAGAGAGAGAGAGAGAGAGAGAGAGAGAGAGAGAGAGAGAGAGAGAGAGAGAGATAGATAGATAGATAGAGAGATAGAGAGAGAGAGAGAGAGAGAGAGAGTCGCCAAGAACAATTAAGGGGAGATCTCCACTTGAAGGATTTTTTTCTTGACCCCTTTCTCCCTCATGTTTAGCCCCATTTCTTTTAATATTATAAAACGTTCGCCCCATTAGCTTGGCGATTTTAAGAAGTTTCACCCCATTTACGTCACTTTTAATACCTTTCGTCCCATTTAGGTGTCGACTTTTTCCTGGCGAGCGACAGCGAGCCTGTATTTTAAGAGGAACCGGCCTTTGGCCGGGAAATTTTTCTACCGAAAAATGTACACATTTATCTTGAAAGGGAGTCAAGGGGGTGTAATTTCAAGCTTGATGGAAATCTAGGAAACACACTAAAAACCTCCCCTTAAGTCACGGGTGTTGAAGTGGTCTTTCCTTTTAGTTTAATTATCCCATGTTTACCTGTTTTGCGGCTCTAATTAGACGATATAAACTTTATGAAGATACCATAAAAGCCACTCACCAACTCTCTGCAATCTCTTCGCCGCAATGTTGCATCTCTCTCGCTATTCTATCGCTATTATAATAATCAGTGTTCCTCAGAGGTTTCCCAGTGTATACCACCTCGTCTACGTAGGGTATGTAGTACCCGTCTTGCAACACAATCCCACCCCTACTCTGTGCAACTCTCCAACCCAAGAGTGAAACATTATTCTCAGACTTTCTTCTATTCAACTGCTGAGCTCTGGAACTATCTCATAGAATCAGATTTTCTGATTTCAGGACATTTTTCTACCGAAAAATTTACAAATTTACCTTGAAGGGGGGTCTAGCGGGTGTTTTTGTAAGCTTGATGGAGGTCTAGGGAGGAAACTAAGGAATATATGAACAAATAGACGGGGAAAAAAAAAAAAAAAAAAAAAAAAAAAAAATCAGTCTCCCCTTAACACGCACATACAAACCTACACAAATAAAGGACACATAAGCACATACAAGCATACGTACAGTCGCGCTAATAAGTCATGTCTAGGCACAAAGTATGTTTTGATCAATAATTGGTATCAGCAATATCTAAGCTTCATTTCTTCATATCGAGTGAAATATACAAACATGTTCCTACACTTACCCACCCTATTCAACATCTGACCGACATTAATACAGCACAGAGCGAGCCAAACGTAATGACAGCTGGGACATGGACTTATTAGCGCCACCGTACACACCTTATTCAACATCTGACAGACATTATTCCAGCACAGACCAAGCCAAACGTAATGACAGCTGGGACATGACCTATTAACGCTACCATACCCACCTTATTCAACATCTGACAGACATTATTCCAGCACAGAGCAAGCCAAACGTAATGACAGCTGGGACATGACTTATTAACGCTACCGTACCCACCCTATTCAACATCTGACAGACATAAATACAGCACAGAGCAAGCCAAACGTAATGACAGCTGGGACATGACTTATTAACGCTACCGTACCCACCTTATTCAACATCTGACAGACATTATTCCAGCACAGAGCAAGCCAAACGTAATGCCAGCTGGGACATGACTTATTAGCGCGACCGTACACACAATGAATGGAGGGAACAAACAGCAGAGGATTAGGAGGGAGGATTAGGGAGAGAAAAAGATTGGCTCATAAACGGGATTAGCCAAATAAATGAGAGAGAGAGAGAGAGAGAGAGAGAGAGAGAGAGAGAGAGAGAGAGAGAGAGAGAGAGAGAGAGAGAGAGAGAGAGAGAGAGAGAGAGAGAGAGAGAGAAGGGAGAGAGAGAGAGAGAGAGAGAGAGAGAGAGAGAGAGAGAGAGAGAGAGAGAGAGAGAGAGAGAGAGAGAGAGAGAGAGAGAGAGAGAGAGAGAGAGAGAGAGAGAGAGATTTATGTATCTATATATTCATGTTATTTTTCTCCCTAGACCTCCATCAAGCTTAAGGGGGGTGACCTGCCTTTTTTTTTATTTCTCTCCTTTTCTCTCTTTCTCTGGCTTTTATCCATTCGGCCCCATTCAGCCAACTATTTTAAGACGTTTATCCCCATCTAGGTGTCGATTTCTTCCTGGCGAGCGATAGCGAGCCAGCATTATATGAAGAATTCCGGCTTCGCCGGAGAGATTTTTCTATCGAAAAATGTACAAATTTAGCCTGCTGTCAAAAACATTTAAATAATATGCTAGCTCGCTACCACTCACCAGTAAAAAATTGACACCTGGATGGGGATAAACGTCTTAAAACAGTAGGTTGAATGGGGCCGAATGGATACAAGCCAGGGAAAGAGCGAGAAAAGGAGAGAAAGATAAAACAAAACAAAAGCGGTGACCCCCCCTTTAAAAACAGCGGCCCTAGACCCTCCTTCAACATAACTACGACACGCAAACAAAGACAAACAAACAAACAGGGACACACAGATATAGTTAGGGCACACTGACTGACTGATTTTTTTTTTTTTGGCCAATAAATTCATTCATTCATAAATTCTTAGTTTCCTCACTAGACATCCCTCAAACTTAGAAAAATATCCCCCCCCCCCCCCCCCCTCTCCCTTTCAAGATAATTTATTACATTTTTCGGTAGAAAAATGTCCCGGCCAAAGGCCGGTTCTTCTTACAATTACAGGCTCGCTATCGCTCGCCAGGAAAAAATCGACACCTAAATGGCACAATAGGTCTTAAAATTGATAACGAAATGGGACGAAAGGTCTTAAAATCGACAAACAAATGGGCCGAACGTCTAAAAATTAAAAACAAAAATGGGACTAAACACGAGGGAGAGAGGGGACCAGAAAAGCGACCGTCTCCCCTTAAGCCGGTGTCACACGAGCGCTTTTCCCGGCAATTTTCCATGAGCAAGTTTGTTCTGTTTTGAGGCTTTTTCACATTAGCATCGGAAACTAGACTGAAGGCAGATTATCCTATAGTCTATTCGCTGTAAGTAGGCGAGAAATCATGACCTCTATCCTCTGTAACTCAAAAGGGGCTAGAGCAAATCGGCTGCAAATCTCCACATCGATGCCTTGACTGACTCTTCCCAATTGGTAGACATGTTAGCTCGATTACTCTAGTCGTTTTTGAGTTACAGAGGTTAGAGGTCATGATTTCTCGCCTACTTACAGCGAATAGACTATAGGTGGCTGATTTCTGATATAATAATAATAATAATAATAATAATAATAATAATAATAATAATAATAATAAACTTGCATTTTATAGCCTACAATTGCTCGTAATAATTGACGGAAAAGACCTCGTGTGACACTGCCTTTAAGGGGGGTGACCTGCTTTTTGTTCTCTCCTTTTCTCTCTTTCTCTGGCTTGTATCCATTCGGCCCCATTCAGCCTAGTGTTTTAAGACGTTTATCCCCAACCAGGTGTCAATTTTTTACTGGTGAGCGGTAGCGAGCCAGCATATTTAAAAAATGTTTTTGACAGCAGGCTAAATTTGTAAATTTTTCGGTAGAAAAATTTCTCCGGCGAAGCCGGATTTCTTCATATAATGCTGGCTCGCTATCGCTCGCCAGTAAGAAATCGACACCTAGATGGGGATAAACGTCTTAAAATAGTTGGCTGAATGGGGCCGAATGGATACAAGCCAGAGAAAGGAGAAAAATGTAAAAAAACAGGTCACCTTCCTTTAAGGGGAGGTGTTTAGTGTCCTCCCTAGACTTCCATCAAGCTTAAAATTACACTCCCTAGACCCCTTTTCAAGATAAATTTGTACATTTTTCGGTAGAAAAGTCTAGGCCGAAGGCCAGTTCCTCTTAAATTACAGGCTCGCTATCGCTCGCCAGGAAAAAATCGACACCTGAATGGCAGGAAAGGTTTTAAAATTGACAGAAATGGGGCGAATGTTCTTAAAATCGCCAAACTAATGGGGCGACCGTCTTAAAATCTCAAAAGCAATGGGGCTAAACATGAGGGAGAAAGGGGTCCAGAAAAAAATCCCTTAAGTCGATATCTGCCCTTAACCCGTTCAGTACCGGGGACGTCCTTTTCATCATATTCTGGCAACTATGAGACAACATTATTCAGCTTAGGAAGGCCGTCTACCCATGAAAATGCTCCAGACTATCTCAATTAACCCTTTCAGCTACCACATATATTTAATTTAGGAAGGACCACCAGCAATAATACCACTTTAAACTACCTCTACCAACCCTTTAATTTAGGAAGGACCACCAGCAATAATACCACTTCAAACTACCTCTACCAACCCTTTAATATAGGAAGGACCACCATCAATAATACCACTTCAAACTACTTCTACCAACCCTTTAATTTATAATTTAGGAAGGACCACCAGCAATAATACCACTTCAAACTACCTCTACCAACCCTTTAATTTAGGAAGGACCACCAGCAATAATACCACTTCAAACTACCTCTACCAACCCTTTAATATAGGAAGGACCACCAGCAATAATACCACTTCAAACTACCTCTACCAACCCTTTAATATAGGAAGGACCACCAGCAATAATACCACTTCAAACTACCTCTACCAACCCTTATATATAGGAAGGACCACCAGCAATTACCACTTCAAACTACCTCTACCAACCCTTTAATATAGGAAGGACCACCAGCAATAATACCACTTCAAACTACCTCTACCAACCCTTTAATTTATAATTTAGGAAGGACCACCAGCAATAATACCACTTCAAACTACCTCTACCAACCCTTTAATATAGGAAGGACCACCAGCAATAATACCACTTCAAACTACCTCTACCAACCCTTTAATATAGGAAGGACCACCAGCAATAATACCACTTCAAACTACCTCTACCAACCCTTTAATATAGGAAGGACCACCAGCAATAATACCACTTCAAACTACCTCTACCAACCCTTTAATTTATAATTTAGGAAGGACCACCAGCAATAATACCACTTCCAACTACCTCTACCAACCCTTTAATATAGGAAGGACCACCAGCAATAATACCACTTCAAACTACCTCTACCAACCCTTTAATTTAGGAAGGACCACCAGCAATAATACCACTTCAAACTACCTCTACCAACCCTTTAATTTAGGAAGGACCACCAGCAATAATACCACTTCAAACTACCTCTACCAACCCTTTAATTTAGGAAGGACCACCAGCAATAATACCACTTCAAACTACCTCTACCAACCCTTTAATTTAGGAAGGACCACCAGCAATAATACCACTTCAAACTACCTCTACCAACCCTTTAATATAGGAAGGACCACCAGCAATAATACCACTTCAAACTACCTCTACCAACCCTTTAATATAGGAAGGACCACCAGCAATAATACCACTTCAAACTACCTCTACCAACCCTTTAATATAGGAAGGACCACCAGCAATAATACCACTTCAAACTACCTCTACCTCTACCAACCCTTTAATATAGGAAGGACCACCAGCAATAATACCACTTCAAACTACCTCTACCAACCCTTTAATATAGGAAGGACCACCAGCAATAATACCACTTCAAACTACCTCTACCAACCCTTTAATATAGGAAGGACCACCAG
This sequence comes from Paralithodes platypus, assembly GCA_032716605.1. Taxonomy (NCBI): domain Eukaryota; kingdom Metazoa; phylum Arthropoda; class Malacostraca; order Decapoda; family Lithodidae; genus Paralithodes; species Paralithodes platypus. Next base: position 4,628,573 of record CM064565.1, on the reverse strand, counting down.
CAATAATACCACTTCAAACTACCTCTACCAACCCTTTAATATAGGAAGGACCACCAGCAATAATACCACTTCAAACTACCTCTACCAACCCTTTAATATAGGAAGGACCACCAGCAATAATACCACTTCAAACTACCTCTACCAACCCTTTAATATAGGAAGGACCACCAGCAATAATACCACTTCAAACTACCTCTACAACCCTTTAATATAGGAAGGACCACCAGCAATAATACCACTTCAAACTACCTCTACCAACCCTTTAATATAGGAAGGACCACCAGCAATAATACCACTTCAAACTACCTCTACCAACCCTTTAATATAGGAAGGACCACCAGCAATAATACCACTTCAAACTACCTCTACCAACCCTTTAATATAGGAAGGACCACCAGCAATAATACCACTTCAAACTACCTCTACCAACCCTTTAATATAGGAAGGACCACCAGCAATAATACCACTTCAAACTACCTCTACCAACCCTTTAATATAGGAAGGACCACCAGCAATAATACCACTTCAAACTACCTCTACCAACCCTTTAATTTAGGAAGGACCACCAGCAATAATACCACTTCAAACTACCTCTACCAACCCTTTAATATAGGAAGGACCACCAGCAATAATACCACTTCAAACTACTACCTCTACCAACCCTTTATAATTTAGGAAGGACACCAGCAATAATACCACTTCAAACTACCTCTACCAACCCTTTAATTTATAATTTAGGAAGGACCACCAGCAATAATACCACTTCAAACTACCTCTACCAACCCTTTAATATAGGAAGGACCACCAGCAATAATACCACTTCAAACTACCTCTACCAACCCTTTAATATAGGAAGGACCACCAGCAATAATACCACTTCAAACTACCTCTACCAACCCTTAATATAGGAAGGACCACCAGCAATAATACCACTTCAAACTACCTCTACCAACCCTTTAATATAGGAAGGACCACCAGCAATAATACCACTTTCAAACTACCTCTACCAACCCTTTAATATAGGAAGGACCACCAGCAATAATACCACTTCAAACTACCTCTACCAACCCTTTAATATAGGAAGGACCACCAGCAATAATACCACTTCAAACTACCTCTACCAACCCTTTAATATAGGAAGGACCACCAGCAATAATACCACTTCAAACTACCTCTACCAACCCTTTAATATAGGAAGGACCACCAGCAATAATACCACTTCAAACTACCTCTACCAACCCTTTAATATAGGAAGGACCACCAGCAATAATACCACTTCAAACTACCTCTACCAACCCTTTAATATAGGAAGGACCACCAGCAATAATACCACTTCAAACTACCTCTACCAACCCTTTAATATAGGAAGGACCACCAGCAATAATACCACTTCAAACTACCTCTACCAACCCTTTAATATAGGAAGGACCACCAGCAATAATACCACTTCAAACTACCTCTACCAACCCTTTAATATAGGAAGGACCACCAGCAATAATACCACTTCAAACTACCTCTACCAACCCTTTAATATAGGAAGGACCACCAGCAATAATACCACTTCAAACTACCTCTACCAAACCCTTTAATATAGGAAGGACCACCAGCAATATACCACTTCAAACTACCTCTACCAACCCTTTAATATAGGAAGGACCACCAGCAATAATACCACTTCAAACTACCTCTACCAACCCTTTAATATAGGAAGGACCACCAGCAATAATACCACTTCAAACTACCTCTACCAACCCTTTAATATAGGAAGGACCACCAGCAATAATACCACTTCAAACTACCTCTACCAACCCTTTAATTTATAATTTAGGAAGGACCACCAGCAATAATACCACTTCAAACTACCTCTACCAACCCTTTAATATAGGAAGGACCACCAGCAATAATACCACTTCAAACTACCTCTACCAACCCTTTAATATAGGAAGGACCACCAGCAATAATACCACTTCAAACTACCTCTACCAACCCTTTAATATAGGAAGGACCACCAGCAATAATACCACTTCAAACTACCTCTACCAACCCTTTAATATAGGAAGGACCACCAGCAATAATACCACTTCAAACTACCTCTACCAACCCTTTAATATAGGAAGGACCACCAGCAATAATACCACTTCAAACTACCTCTACCAACCTTTAATATAGGAAGGACCACCAGCAATAATACCACTTCAAACTACCTCTACCAACCCTTTAATTTATAATTTAGGAAGGACCACCAGCAATAATACCACTTCAAACTACCTCTACCAACCCTTTAATTTATAATTTAGGAAGGACCACCAGCAATAATACCACTTCAAACTACCTCTACCAACCCTTTAATATAGGAAGGACCACCAGCAATAATACCACTTCAAACTACCTCTACCAACCCTTTAATATAGGAAGGACCACCAGCAATAATACCACTTCAAACTACCTCTACCAACCCTTTAATATAGGAAGGACCACCAGCAATAATACCACTTCAAACTACCTCTACCAACCCTTTAATATAGGAAGGACCACCAGCAATAATACCACTTCAAACTACCTCTACCAACCCCTTAATATAGGAAGGACCACCAGCAATAATACCACTTCAAACTACCTCTACCAACCCTTTAATATAGGAAGGACCACCAGCAATAATACCACTTCAAACTACCTCTACCAACCCTTTAATATAGGAAGGACCACCAGCAATAATACCACTTCAAACTACCTCTACCAACCCTTTAATATAGGAAGGACCACCAGCAATAATACCACTTCAAACTACCTCTACCAACCCTTTAATATAGGAAGGACCACCAGCAATAATACCACTTCAAACTACCTCTACCAAACCTTTAATATAGGAAGGACCACCAGCAATAATACCACTTCAAACTACCTCTACCAACCCTTTAATATAGGAAGGACCACCAGCAATAATACCACTTCAAACTACCTCTACCAACCCTTTAATATAGGAAGGACCACCAGCAATAATACCACTTCAAACTACCTCTACCAACCCTTTAATATAGGAAGGACCACCAGCAATAATACCACTTCAAACTACCTCTACCAACCCTTTAATATAGGAAGGACCACCAGCAATAATACCACTTCAAACTACCTCTACCAACCCTTTAATATAGGAAGGACCACCAGCAATAATACCACTTCAAACTACCTCTACCAACCCTTTAATATAGGAAGGACCACCAGCAATAATACCACTTCAAACTACCTCTACCAACCCTTTAATATAGGAAGGACCACCAGTAATAATACCACTTCAAACTACCTCTACCAACCCTTTAATATAGGAAGGACCACCAGCAATAATACCACTTCAAACTACCTCTACCAACCCTTTAATATAGGAAGGACCACCAGCAATAATACCACTTCAAACTACCTCTACCAACCCTTTAATATAGGAAGGACCACCAGCAATAATACCACTTCAAACTACCTCTACCAACCCCTTGTAACTACCACAGTCTGTCCTTCCTAAGCTGCATAATATCGTCTTAAGGGGAGATTTCCACTCGAGGGATTTTTTTCTTGACTCCTTTCGCCCTCATGTTTAGCCCCATTGCTTTTCTAATTTTAATACGTTCGCCCCATTATTTTGACGATTTTAAGAACCTTCGACCCATTTCTGTCAATTTTAAGAGCCTTCGTGCCATTTAGGTGTCGATTTTATCCTGGCGAGCGATAGCGAGCCTGTAATTTAAGAGGAACCGCCTTTTAGCCGGGACATTTTTCTACCGAAAAACGTACACATTTATCTTGACAGGGGCTCAAGGGGGTGTAATTTTAAGCTTACTGGATATCTAGAGACCAAACTAAAAACCTCCCCTTAATATAGCTATAATAAAATATAACACACGTCGCTGGTACTCAAAGGGTTAACGAGAGAAGTTAAAGAGAGGGACAAAAAGGGACATTAAAATATATGGGAGGACCGTCATAAAAAAAGACGAGTGAAAATTTCGTAAAATTCCCGTAGGCTAGTATGAAAAGGCGCTTAGCTTTTATGTGCGTTTTTATGTGTGTGTGTGTGTGTGTGTGTGTGTGCTGGTCCTCGCACGTACACACACACACACACATATACACACACACACTCCTGTAATTACATGCTCGTTATCGGTCACCAGGAAAACAAACACTATATCTAATTGGTACAAAAAGGTATTAAAATCGCCAAAGTAATGGAGTGAACGTCTTAAAGTCTCAAAACTAATGGGGCTAAACATAACTGAGAAGGGGTCCGGAAAAAGCAACTATCTCCCACTTAAAATGATTTAGTAAATTTCTTCATCTTACTCCCCGTCCGGAACTCCCAGAGGACTATCCCTTATACTTCAACCATACAAAAATCAATCCTTCATCTTCTCTCGGTATTCTCGGTGTCTCTTTTTCTTCTTCTCACACTTGGAAGGACCATATTACCAGTCTTGCTAAGGCAGCCTCCCAGAAGCTGGGTGTGCTCAACCGCCTCAAGGGGTTCTTTACCCCTGCACAGCTTCTTCCTCTGTACAGGGGCACAGTGCGACCTTGTATTGAGTATTGTTCACATGTGTGGGGAGGACCCTCTCACACCGCACTCCTAGATAAAGTAGAAAGGAAAGCCTTTCGTATCATTAACTCCCGTCCACTCACCGACTCTCTTTTCGCCGCAATGTTGCATCTCTCTCGCTATTCTATCGCTACTACAATCATCAGTGCTCCTCAGAGATCTCCCGGTGTTTACCACCTCCTCTATGTAGTGTACGTAGTACCCGTCATGCAACACAATCCCACCCCTACTCTGTGCAACTCTCCAACCCAAGAGTGAAACAGTATTCTCAGTCTTTCTTCTGTTCAACAGCGGAGCTCTGGAACTATCTCCCAGAATCAGTCTTTCCTTCTTCCTATGACTTAAATTGCTTCAAACTTTGTGTGTCCAGAACTCCAGGCATTTTGGCTCGAACGTCCTTTGATTTTGGCCCTGTCACTCTTTCAACTCTGGGGGAGGCACTCGCCTCAGAGTTTTCCCAGAGTTTTCCCAGAGAAAGGCAGAACTGCCTTTTGTCTCCCTCACTCACGTACAAAAAAAAAAAAAAAAATATAATATATATATATATATATATATATATATATATATATATTGCCGGATGCCTTACTCCCCTTGATAAGGGAGGCCATACACAGGAGGCCCCAAGCGGACCTACCCCCTGTAAGAGGGACAACCCATGCCTGAAGGACTTACAGGATTGACCAGTCAATTTAGGACCCGTCTGACCCCGAGGCCCTCTGCTCTTCTCTCTATTGCACCTTCCATACCCTATATTCTTCTCTATTGCACCTTCCATACCCTATATTCTTCTCTCTATTGCACCTTCCATACCCTATATTCTTCTCTCTATTGCACCTTCCATACCCTATATTCTTCTCTCTATTGCACCTTCCATACCCTATATTCTTCTCTCTATTGCACCTTCCATACCCTATATTCTTCTGCTATTGCACCTTCCATACCCTATATTCTTCGCTCTATTGCACCTTCCATACCCTATATTCTTCTGCTATTGCACCTTCCATACCCTATATTCTTCTCTATTGCACCTTCCATACCCTATATTCTTCTGCTATTGCACCTTCCATACCCTATATTCTTCTGCTATTGCACCTTCCATACCCTATATTCTTCTGTTATTGCACCTTCCATACCCTATATTCTTCTCTCTGTTGCACCTTCCATACCCTATATTCTTCTCTATTGCACCTTCCATACCCTATATTCTTCTCTCTATTGCACCTTCCATACCCTATATTCTTCTCTATTGCACCTTCCATACCCTATATTCTTCGCTCTATTGCACCTTCCATACCCTATATTCTTCGCTCTATTGCACCTTCCATACCCTATATTCTTCTGCTATTGCACCTTCCATACCCTATATTCTTCTCTCTATTGCACCTTCCATACCCTATATTTCTCCCTCTATCAATAATACCCTGCCACACAGCTTTCCAACCACTGATAATAAACTAATAACATATAAACTGATAATTTAAGGGGACATGTCGACTTGAGGGATTTTTTTTTTTATTCCTTTCTCCCTTATGTTTAGCCCCATTGTTTTTGAGATTTTAAGACGTTTGCCCCATTAGTTTGGTGATTTTTAAGCATTTCCGCCCTATTCTATCGATTTTAAGACCTTTCGTGCCATTTAGGTGTCGATTTTATCCTGGCGAGCGATAGCGAGCCTGTAATTTAAGAGTAACCGGCCTTCGGCCGGGACATTTTTCTACCGAAAAATGTACAAATTTATCTTGAAAGGGGGTCAAGGGGGTGAAATTTTAAGATTGCTGGAGGAGTAGGAAACAAACTAGAAACCTCCCCTTAATTTGACTTTATATTGTCCTTGTCCCAATTTTGGTTTGTTTAGTTTGCAAGTTTTACATTTGAACCTATTATATATATAACTTGAACACTCCTGCTGCCGATCTCCCTTCCCCTTGTACACAACGGGGCACAATACATGCACTACCTCCAGTCAGTCTATAAAGTGGTACAGTCCTATTGACACAACAAAGCACACATTAAGGGGAGGTATTTAGTTTGTTCCCTAGACCTCCATCAAGCTTAAAATTACACCCCCTTGAGTCCCTTTCAAGATAAATTTGTAAATTTTTCGGTAGAAGGCCGGTTCCTCTTAAATTACAGGCTCGCTAGGATAACATTGACACCTGAATTGCACGAAAGGTCTTAATATGGGGTGAAAGTTCTTAAAATCGCTAAACTAATGGGGCAAACGTTTTATAATATCAAAAGCAATGGGGCTAAACATGAGGGAGAAAGGGGTCAAGAAAAAAATCCCTCAAGTGGAGACCTGCCCCTTAAATAGTCTCACCAGTCAATCTATTATCGCATCCCTGCCCTTCTTAAGGGGGGTGACCTGCTCTTTTTGTTATTTCTGTCCTTTTCTCTCTTTCTCTGGCTTGTATCCATTTGGCCCCATTCAGCCTACTGTTTAAAGACGTTTATCCCCATCCAGGTGTCAATCTTTTACTGGTGAGCGGTAGCGAGCCAGCATATTTTTTATTTTTGTTTGACAGCATGCTAAAATTGTAAATTTTTCGATAGAAAAATGGTCTCCGGCGAAGCCGGATTTCTCCATATAATGCTGGCTCGCTATCGCTCGCCAGGAAAAAATCGACACCTAGATGGGGATAAACGTCTTAAAATAGTTGGCTGAATGGGGCCGAATGGCTACAAGCCAGAGAAAGAGAGAAAAGGTGAGAAATAACAAAAAGCAGGTCACCCCCCTTAAGGGAGGCCCACAGCAATACCATCCATACCTTTGGCTTTTCCCACTCTCATTTGTCTCACTGCTTCTTTCACCAGATTGGTTTTATGTTTCTTGAGGTTAGGTTATTTTTTTTTTTTTTTTTTCCTATGTGATTGAGGGAGGCAAAAGGCAGAACTGCCTATAGCGAGTGCCTCCCCCATTGTTGAAAGAGTGACAGGGCCAAAATCAAGAGACGTTCGAGCCAAAATGCCTGGATACACGGAGTTTGAAGCAATTTAAGTCGTAGGAAGAGGGAAAGACTGATTCTGGGAGAGAGTTCCAGAGCTCAGCCGTTGAGTAGAAGAAAGTTTGAGAGTAACGTTTCACTCTTGGGTTGGAGAGTTGCACAGAGTAGGGGTGGGATTGAGTTGCAAGACGGGAGAAGCTATCTGCGAAACGTTGTCAATAATGTGTGTCCTCCTCAAATGATGTATAGATCCAGTCTGTCAACTCTTCGAAGTTCAATTTAATATGCTGTAGTATCGTTATTTGCATCCGTTATGTCTCTGTCTACTGTGGCTGATAATCTCTCTCTCTCTCTCTCTCTCTCTCTTTATCTCTCTAACTCTCTCTCTTCTTCTTTGCTATCCATTCCTTCCACTGTCCCTTACTCTCGGGTTAGCTACCTCTACTAGAATTAAGTCCTGACCACCTCGCTGGGATCGTAAGGTCTGTGTGGTCAGTGTATATAGGTAAATCTACGTAAATCTCTCTCTCTCTCTCAGTAATCCCTCGACCTCCCTAGCGACGCACAACTTCACCCCCTCCAGACTCCAGTTCAGAAATCCCTAAATCTCAGGGGGGGGCTCTCACAAACCCTCTTCCTGTTTTCTGTGTCTACCTCGTTTTCTGTGTTTACCTCGTTTTCTGTGTCCACCTCGTTTTCTGTATTTACCTCGTTTTCTGTGTTTACCTCGTTTTCTGTGTCTACCTCGTTTTCTGTGTTTACCTCGTTTTCTGTGTCTACCTCATTTTCTGTGTCTACCTCGTTTTCTGTGTCTACCTCGTTTTCTGTGTCTACCTCATTTTCTGTGTCTACCTCGTTTTCTGTGTCTACCTCGTTTTCTGTGTCTACCTCGTTTTCTGTGTCTACCTCGTTTTCTGTGTCTACTTCGTTTACTGTGTCTACCTCGTGTTCTGTGTCTACCTGGTCTTCTGTGTCTACCTCGTTTTCTGTGTCTACCTCATTTTCTGTGTCTACCTCGTTTTCTGTGTCTACCTCGTTTTCTGTGTCTACCTCGTTTTCTGTGTCTACCTCGTTTTCTTCTACCTTCACACCTAAACTGTGTTGGTGGTGTAATGGTTTAGATGCTTATGTTCTGGATTGTGGTGTCCTGGGTTCGAATCCCGGGAGTACCATACGTTTTCATTAATTTATTCAAGTGCATTGGGGTTTGTAATGGATGATTAATGTTAAGGGGGCCCACCTCCTAAAACAGTTGGCTGAATGGGGCCAAATGGATACAAGTCAGAGAAAGAGAGAAAAGAAGAGAAAGATAAAAAAAATGCCGGTGACCCCTCTTAAATATTTTAATTTGACACTGGAGTAGTTGACCTTATTTGAATTGCTACTACTTAAGTGGAGACGGTCGTTTTTCTGGTCCCCCTTTCTCCCTCGTGTTTAGTCCCATTATATTTTAGATTTTTAGACGTTCGGCCCATTTGTTTGGCGATTTTAAGACCTTTCGTCCCATTTCGTTATACTTTATAATGATAACCTATCGTGCCATTTAGGTGTCGATTTTTTTCCTGGTGAGCAAGCCTGTAATTGTAAGAGAAACCAGGTCGGGACATTTTTCTACCGAAAAATGTACAAATTTATCTTGAGGGGGGGGGGGGGGGGGTGTCTAGGGGATGTTTGTCTAGCGAGGAAACTAAGAATTTATGAACGAATTAATTTATAGGCCCAAAAAAGCAGTCAGTGTCCCCTTAATATCTATTGGTTGAAACGGACTACTGGTTGAAATAATATATATATATATATATATATATATATATATATATATATATATATATATATATATATATATATATATATATATATATATATACTACTGGTTGAGTTGACTCTTATAACACCTATTCTTTACGTCCAGTTCCCCTGACAAATTGTTCCACTTCAAATGCAAATGGGTTTCTTTTCTTTCCCCCTTCACCTCTCTCTCTCTCTCTCTCTCTCTCTCTCTCTCTCTCTCTCTCTCTCTCTCTCTCTCTCTCTCTCTCCGAAATACTGTTGCAACACTGGAACAGCAGTGTTTTGGAGGGCAAGTAACCTCGAGGGGTCACATTACCTGTTGTTGATTATTTTCCTTTGTACTCCTTTGTACTCTCTCTCTCTCTCTCTCTCTCTCTCTCTATATATATATATATATATATATATATATATATATATATTTTTTTTTTCTCTCTGTCTCTGCCTCTCTCTCTCTCTCTCTCTCTCTTTTCTCTCTCTCTCTCTGCCTCTCTCTCTCTCTCTCTCTCTCTTTTCTCTCTCTCTCTCTCTCTCTTTTTTGTTTTTCTCTCTCTCTGTCTCTGCCTCTATCTCTCTCTCTCTCTCTCTCTCTCTCTCTCTCTCTCTCTGCAGCAAAATACAGGCATTGCAGGAGAGGAACAAGCTACAACATACATTTCTCAAAACAATTACAAACAGTGACCACATCAGCAACTTATACGAAACAATGGAGAGAGTGCGACACTTAAGGGGAGGTTTCCACTCGAGGGATTTTTTTTTTCGAACTTCTTTCTCCCTCATGTTTAGCCCCATTGGTTTTGAGATTTTAAGACGTTTGCCCCCATTAGTTTGGTGACTTTAATAATTTTCGCCCCATTTCTGTCAATTTTAAGACCTTTCGTGCCATTTAGGTGTCGATTTTTTCCTGGCGAGCGATAGCGAGCCTGTAACTTAAGAGGAATCCGCCTTCGGCCGGGACATTTTTCTACCGAAAAATGTAAATATTTATCTTGAAAGGGACTCAAGGGGGTGTAATTTTAAGCTTGATGGAGGTCTAGGGAACAAACTAAATTCTATTCAACAACAATTAAGGCAGCTCAGACGGTATTGTGCAGCATAATTTACTGGTTCGGCTCAATGGTTTAAGGAAGGGGTTTAGTTTGCTCTCTAAACCTCTATCAAGCTTAAAAAAAAAAACACCCACAAGACCCCCCTTCGATATAAATTTATATATTTTCTTCCGTTTAAATGTATAACAAGTTCTTGTTATGTTAGGCGTTATGGAGACACACGTGTTTCTTGAGTGGTATAAATGACTCGAAAATTGAAGGCATCGTACAGTCGCGCTAATAAGTGATGTCTCGGCACCAAGTATGTTTTGATCAATAATTGGTATCAGCAATATTTAAGCTTCATTTCTTCATATCGAGTGAAATATACAAACATGTTCCTACACTTACCCACCCTATTCAACATCTGACAGACATTAATACAGCACAGAGCCAGCCAAACGTAATGACAGCTGGGACATGAGACATACAAACGTGTTCCTACACTTACCCACCCTATTCAACATCTGACCGACATTAATACAGCACAGAGCGAGCCAAACGTAATGACAGCTGGGACATGAGATATACAAACATGTTCCTACACTTACCCACCCTATTCAACATCTGACAGACATTAATACAGCACAGAGCGAGCCACACGTAATGACAGCTGGGACATGACTTATTAGCGCCACCGTACATTAGCTGCGCTCACCCAGTCGACAGGTACCTATAAGCGAGAAATCATGACCTCTATCCTCTGTAACTCAAAAAGGGCTAGAGCAAATTGGCTGTACATTTCCACATCTATTCCTTGACTGACTCTTCCCAAATGGTAGACATATTAGCTGGATTATTCTAGTCGTCTTTGAGTTACAGAGGTTAGAGTTCATGATTTTTCGCCTACTTCTATCAAAAAATGTACAAATTTAGCTTGCTGTCAAAACAAATACATATATATGCTGGCTCGCTGCCGCTCGCCAGGAAAATATTGACACCTGGATGGGGGTAAACGTCTTAAAACAGTAAGCTGAATGGGACCGAATGGATACAAGCCACAAAGAGAGGGAGAGAAAGAGAAAGAGGTGGGGACAGGTCTTCCAACTCCACCTGTCTCGCGGCGCACCCAATAAAATGAAAACACGGCCATTCCCAGTCTCACTCTAGTCCCTTTCTTGTGTGTGAGAGAGAGAGAGAGAGAGAGAGAGAGAGAGAGAGAGAGAGAGAGAGAGAGAGAGAGAGAGAGAGAGAGAGCGATAGAGAGAGCGATAGATAGAGTGAGAGTAAGAGTGAGAAAGAGAGAGAGAGCGCGATAGACAGAGTAAGAGTAAGAGTGAGAGTAAGAGTGAGAGAGAGAGCGATAGATAGAGTGAGAGTACGAGTAAGAGTGAGAGAGAGAGCGATAGAGTAAGAGTGAGAGAGAGAGCGATAGAGTGAGAGAGAGAGAGAGAGAGAGAGCGAGAGAGAGAGAGAGAGAGAGAGAGAGAGAGAGAGAGAGAGAGAGAGAGAGAGAGAGAGAGAGAGAGAGAGAGAGAGCACAAACTCAAAAGGGATTGAAACATAACCCTTAAATCCTATCACACAACCGGATTCGAAAATTATGAATAGGCTGTGAATATAGGGGAAAAAAATAAAAAATAAAAATGTGGACACGTACCACTGCATATACGAGAGTTTGTCCACCACTGTTATTGTAATGATTTTTTTTTTTTTTCAAAATGTATCGGTAATATATTTCAACAATTACGTTTCTCAACTCGCTTCATGCATTTAACCCTTTGAGTACCAGCGACGTGTGTTATATTGTATGCTAGCTATATTTAGACGATGTTATGCAGCTTAGGAAGGATCTGTGGTTGTTAAAAGGGTTGGTTGAGATAGTATGAAGCCTTTATTGTTACTAGAGGTCCTTCCTAAGCTGAATATAATCATCTAATAGTTGCCACAATATGATAAAAAGGACATCCCTGGTACAGTATGGGTTAATTGAGTTTAGAGGTGGAGTTGGTTGGTGAACAAATATGAATTGCTTCCTTTGATAACCTGGAGAGTGTTGTGAGGCCTCTGTAGCCCTCCCATAGAAGGAAGCCGGATACTTGCAGGCACAGGGATATATACTGTACAGGTAGGCAGAAGCTATACCGACATATGATGTATTCTTGTATATATACATTATAGTAGATATAGATAGATAGATAGATAAAGAGAGAGAGAGAGAGAGAGGGAGAGAGAGAGAGAGAGAGAGAGAGAGAGAGAGAGAGAGAGAGAGAGAGAGAGAGAGAGAAACATATATATATATATATATATTTTTTTTTTTTTTTTTTTTTTTTTTAAGAGACAATGAACGGAGGAAGGAAAAACACAGATAAAACAAAAAGGTCCATGTGCCTAAAGGCATCCTCCATTCATAAAATGTAATTATATTTCAAGTGAATAGTGAACTTAGCACAGCAACCGACTAGAAAAACTACCCTAGACAAACAGTTAAGTCACACGAGATAATAATGTCAGCTCCATCCTAGATTAACAGTTAACATAGTCAGTCAATCACCTCACAAACATTCAGAGAACCTTTTATAATGTACAACTATTATCTCAACTCGAAAATCATCTACACACCTAGTACATATAGTTAAGGGGGTCACCTGATTTTTTTTTATATTTCCCTCCTTTTCTCTCTTTCTGTAGCTTGTATCCATTCGGCCCCATTCAGCCAACTGTTTTAAGACGTTTATCCCCATCCAGGTGTCGATTTCTTCCTGGCGAGCGATAGCGAGCCATCATTGTATGGAGAAATCCGGCTTTGCCGGAGAAATTTTTCTTCCAAAAAATGTACAAATTTAGCTTGCTGTCAAAAACTAAATATATATGCTAGCTCGCGGTAAATATTGACACCTGGATGGGGGTAAACGTCTTAAAGCAGTAGGCTGAATGGGGCCGAATGGATACAAGCCAAAGAGAGAGGGAGAGAGAGAGATAAAAAGCGAGGTGGGCTCCCTTAACTGATCAAATAACTCTTTATGCAATCTCTTGCTTTGGTTCTTATTTTAAGTTAATATAAGTTAGAGTTAAGCTACAAATTGTTCCTCTGTACATTTTCAGCCAACGACTGCAATTCTTGCTTCCAAATTTCTGAAGCATTTCTCTTCTCATAATCTGCTCTCAGATCGCCAGTATGGCTTCCTTAAGGGTCGCTCTACTGGTGATCTTCTTTCATATCTTACTAACTCTTGGTCATCCTCCTTGCGGGACTTCGGTGAGACCTTTTCTATTGCACTACTGTAGAGTCTAGACATATCGAAGGCCTTCGATAGAGTCTGGCACAAATCTTTAATTTCTAAACTGCCCTCCTTCGGTTTCTATCCCTCCATCTGTGTCTTTGTCTCTAATTTCCTTTCCGGCCGTTCCATAGCTGTGGTTGTGGACGGCCATAGCTCACTTCTTCATCCTATCAACTCCGATGTTCCTCAGGGCTCTGTCCTATCTCCTATTCTCTTTCTAATTTTCATAAACAATCTTCTCAACTGTACCTCCAGTCCCATCCATTCATACGCAGACGACTCTACCTTACACTAGGCTACTCGATTAGTTTCCCTGAACGCCCCAGCCAGCAATCCCTCAAAGACAAACGTAATGAAGCCATAGAACACTTACCTTCTGATCTAACTACTATTTCCAATTGGGGCAGAGAAAACCTTGTTACCTTTAATGCTTCCAAAACCCAATTTTTCCATCTATCTACCCGTAAGGGACTCCCAGAGGACTATCCTTTATTCTTCAACAATACAAAAATCAATCCTTCATCTTCTCTCAATATTCTTGGTGTCTCATTTTCTTCAGCTCTCACTTGGAAGGACCATATTACCAGTCTTGCTAAGGCGGCCACACAGAAGCTGGGTGTACTCAACCGCCTCAAGGGGTTACTTACCCCTGCACAGCTTCTTGCTCTGTACAGGGGCACAGTGCGTCCTTGTATTGAGTATTGTTCACATGTGTAGGGAGGATCCTCGCACACCGCACTTCTAGACAAAGTAGAAAGGAAGGCCTGTCGTATCATTAATTCCCGCCCACTCACCAACTCTCTGCAAACTCTATCTCTTCGCCGCAATGTTGGATCTCTCTCGCTATTCTATTGCTACTACAATAATCAGTGCTCCTCAGAGCTCTCCCAGTGTATACCACCTCCTCTACGTAGGGTATGTGCTATGTGGTACCCGTATTGCAACACAATCCCACCCCTACTCTGTGCAACTCTCCAACCCAGGAGTTAAATGTAACTCTGTCTTTCTTCTATGCAAAAGTTGAGCTCTGGAACTCTCTCCCAAAATCTGTCTTTCCCTCCTCCTATGACTTAAATTGCTTCAACCTCCGTGTGTCCAGGCATTTTGACTCAACTTCCCTCACACAAAACAATCACGCGCAAGCTACAACAAACAAACCCTGACTAAAGCTCCTCTCTCGCCCTCCCAAACAGGAACAAAAACACACACACACGCCACACAAACAAGAGTCGTAGAGGAACAATGAAAACAACTATTAACAAAGACAGGGATGGAGACTAGACCATTATTAACCCCTTCAGACACATATGACGCAGAGGTTGCCAGATTAGCAATAATAAATAGAGTTCTCTCACTCTTATAATTACCTCTCCAAAATTAGTTTTCTGCCCACAGCTAACTCAAAGACAACTGCAGAGGTTGAAGTAACTAAACTAAAGGTTTATAAATACCCCTGATGGTAACAAAGGCTTTAAAGTATCCCCAATAGGCTCAACACAGCTAACTCAAAGACAACTGCAGAGGTTGAAGTAACTAAACTAAAGGTTTATAAATACCCCTGATGGTAACAAAGGCTTTAAAGTATCCCTAATCGGCTCAAAATCGCGTCATATGTCGGAGAGGGTTAAGGGGGTCACCGGCTTTCTTTATCTTTCTCTGGCTTGTATCCATTCGACCCCATTCAGCCAACTGTTTTAAGACGTTTATCCCCATCCAGGTGTCGATTTCTTCCTGGCGAGCGATAGCGAGCCAGCATTCTATGGAGAAATCCGGCTTTGCCGGAGAAATTTTTCTATCGAAAAAGGTACAAATTTAGCTTGCTGTCAAAACAAAAATACATATTTGATGGCTCGCTACCGCTCGCCAGGAAAACATCGACACCTGGCTGGATGTAAACATCTTATAACAATAGGCCGAATGGATACAAGCCAGGGAAAGAGAGAAAAGGAGGGAAAGATTAAAAAAAAAAAAAAAAAAAAGCCTAACTAAAGCTCCTCTCTCGCCCTCACAAACAGCAACACAAACAAACAAAAACAAAAGAGTCGTAGCGGAACAATGCCCAACAAACAACAACTATTACCAACAATGACAGCTAGGATTATGGAGACACTAGACCATTATTATAACAGCTGCTGCAGGGGAACACACACACACACACACACACACATTGGAGGGGGGTAACTAGAGAGAAACAATAATCCTCATGGTCCCCTTTCTCCCTCGTGTTAAGCCCCATTTGTTTTGAGATTATATGATGTTCGGCCCATTAATTTGGCGATTTTAACACCTTTCGCCCCATTTCATTGTCAGTTTTAAGACCTTTCGTGCCATTTATGTGTCGATTATTTCCTGGCGAGCGATAGCGAGCCTGAAATTTTAAGAGGAATCGGCCTTCGACCGGGAAATTTTTCTACCGAAAAATGTACAAATTTATCTTGAAGGGGGTCTAGGGGGTGTTTTTCTAAGCTTGATGGAGGTCTAGGGAGGAAACTAAATAATTATGGTATAAATAAATTAATAGACCAAAAATACCCCTTAAGGGGAGATCTCCACTTAAGGGATTGTTTTCTTGACCCCTTTCTCCCTCATGTTTAGCCCCATTGCTTTTGATATTATAAAACGTTTGCCCCATTAGTTTAGCGATTTTAGGAACTTTCACCCCATATTAAGACCTTTCGTGCCATTCAGGTGTCAATTTTATCCTGGCGAGCGATAGCGAGCCTGTAATTTAAGAGGAACCGGCCTTTGGCCGGGACATTTTTCTACCGAAAAATGTACAAATATATCTTGAAAGGGACTCAAGGGGGTGTAATTTTAAGCTTGATGGAGGTCTAGGGAACAAACTAAATACCTCCCCTTAACAATGACAGGGAGCATTATTAACAGCTGGGGAACACACATTGGAGGGGCAACTAGAGCAACAACCCTAGAGTGGTGGTGGTGATGATGGGAGAGAGAATGAATGTGGTGAATAGAAAGGGTTATCATGATTGCAATATTGACCGCAAGTGAATGTGTTGCCAACGTGTCTTTGTGATTACATTGTGTTTGGTGGCTATCCTGAGCTTCCTGCGCTATTGTTGGGATTGTTAGGTTTCTATCTATCTATCTATATACTCAGGCCCAATCCCCACTGGTCCTTTGTTTTGTGTGTGTGTGTGTGTGTTTTTTTTTTTTTTTTTTTTTTTTTTGGGGGGGGGGGGGGGGCGACTCAAGACAGAGCCAGAATAGGGACAACCCAACCGAAAACAATGAACACACACAACAAAATACAAATTCACACACATCTAGGTCATCCAGGAGAAGACCCAGAGACCAGGGTCACCAAGGTCCCTCCAGCACTTCCCCGGCCTCCGACCACCCGGAGAGATTCCGATTTTTTACTGTGAGTATAAAGGTACACACACACACACACACACACACACACACACACACACACACACACACTCACCCGATGATCGGACAATACAAGCCCTAAGCTCTCTTCCGGGAGGGTATGGCTGGCGAGAGATCCTCAAGGATCCTCAAGATCGCAAGTGAATTACACGCATACAACCATACTCTTACATAAATGTAACTCTCTATATATGTACAGTCGCGCTAATAAGTGATGTCTCGGCACCAAGTATGTTTTGATCAATAATTGGTATCAGCAATACCTAAAGCTTCATTTATTCATATGGAGTGAAATATACTCTTACCCACCCTATTTAACATCTGACAGACATAAATACAGCACAGAGCAAGCCAAACGTAATGCCAGCTGAGACACGACTTATTAGCGCGACTGTACCCATGTATCTATCTATCTATCTTTCTGTTTTACCTATCTATCTATTTATCTATCTATTTCCATTTTTCATATTCTCTCCTCTTCCTCATTTATTTAAGTTTCCCCTAATGTCATCATTTTCCTTTAATCACGTACGTACAGTTTTCAATGCTCGCGCTCTCTCTCTCTCTTTCTTTCTCCCCCATCTCTCTCTCTCTCTCTCTCTCTCTCCCTCTCTTTCTTTCTCCCCATCTCTCTCTCTCTTTCTCCCCAATATCTCTCTCTCTCTCTCTCTCTCTTTCTCCCCATCTCTCTCTCTCGCTTTCCTTCTCTCTTTCCTTCTCTCTCTCTCTCTCTCTCTCTCTCTCTCTCTCTCTCTCTCTCTCTCTCTCATTGAAACAGGCAGACACCTGAGGGACAAGCTAATTATAAAGGGGTATCTCTGCCCAGGTAAGAAGGGAGGAGCCAAAATAATAAGTAGATAAAAATAAGTACCCGGTAGATACAAAATAAGTAGAACAAATAAGTAGATACAAAATAAGTAGAACAAATAAGTAGATACAAAATAAGTAGAACAAATAAGTAGATACAAAATAAGTAGAACAAATAAGTAGATACAAAATAAGTAGAACAAATAAGTAGATACAAAATAAGTAGAACAAATAAGTAGATACAAAATAAGTAGATAACAAAATAAGTAGATAACAAAATAAGCAGGTAAACAATAAGTAGATATAAATAAGTAGATAAAAATAAGTAGATAACAAAATAAGCAGGTAAACAATAAGTAGATATAAATAAGTAGATAAAAATAAGTAGATACAAAAATAAGTAGATACAAAATAAGTAGATATAAAATAAGTAGATACAAAATAGGTAGATATAAAATAAGTAGATATAAAATAAGTAGATAAAATAAGTAGAACCAATAAGTAGATACAAAATAAGTAGATATAAAATAAGTAGATACAAAAATAATTAGATATAAAATAAGTAGAACAAATAAATAGATACAAAATAAGTAGATACAACATAAGTAGATATAAAATAAGTAGATATAAAATAAGTAGATACAAAATAAGTAGATATAAAATAAGTAGAACAAATAAGTAGATAAATAAATAAGTAGATATAAAATAAGTAGATACAAAATAAGTAGATATAAAATAAGTAGAACAAAATTAATAAGTAGATACATAATAAGTAGATAAAAAATAAGTAGATATAAAATAAGTAGATACAAAATAAGTAGATATACAAAAAGTAGATATAAAATAAGTAGAACAAATAAGTAGATACAAAATAAGTAGATATAAAATAAGTAGATACAAAATAAGTAGATACAAAATAAGTAGATACAAAATAAGTAGATATAAAATAAGTAGATACAAAATAAGTAGATACAAAATAAGTAGATATAAAATAAGTAGATACATAAGTAGATATCAAATAAGTAGATACAAAATTAGTAGATACAAAATAAGTAGATAGGTATTTGGGTAGATATGTTGTTAAGGGGGTACTACTCGAACAAATGGGCCGTAAATTCCCACACCTATTCCCTGGCTGACTCCTCCTAAATGGCAGAAATGTGGACTCGATTTCTCTAGTAGTTTGTGAGTAATGGAGGATATAAGTTGAGATATCTCGCCTACTATTCATGACAAGACTATAGTATTATTACACAATATATGGACATATTATTCCCTGGATAAAAGACCATGGGGAATAATTATGCGAATGGGAAAAAAAAACCCAAAAATATAACAGCAGTACTATTATAAATATTAATGATAATACTACTACTACTACTACTACTAATAATAATAATAATATTGATAATAAAAATAATATTAGTATTATTCGTAGTAGTATTAGTAGTATTTGTATTAATGATATATATATATATATATATATATATATATATATATATATATATATATATATATATATATATATATATATATATATATATATATAATATAGTATATATAATCACAATCTTAAACATTATTCTGGAGAGAGAGGGGGCAATAGAATAGCATGAGGCTTAATAAAAACAATGGGTGAAAATAATGGGAGAGGAAGGGGAGGGGGGGAGTGGCAGAGGCCAAGAGTTTTCGTAATTTGTGACTCTAGACCCGCCCATCTAGACAGTTTTACAGGAGAGGAGGAGGGGGGGGAGAGAGAGATTTACATAGATTTACATAGATACACTGGCCACACAAATCTTACGATCCCTGCGAGGTAGCCAGGGGGTCTTCCGGGCGTTCGTCCTTGGAAAATATCGAAACAATAAAAAAAAAAATGGCGAAGTTCAATTTTACCGCCCTAGCCTCCCTCACGTATCTTACTATGTATATGGAGAAGGACAATGCCATTAGGAGATTCTAAGTTATTAGAAAATTGCTATATTTCAAACTTTCGCGGGCCGCTGGGCGAGCCTGTGCGCGCGCGGCGTCAGGGGAGCAGTGTACCATTGAATATTGTGTCAAAAAACCACATCAAAATCGTGTTTTTTATTAGAATTTGACTTAGATAGACCCATCTTCCCAGTCCAAGATAGATAGAGATTCCGTATTGTGTTGTCTGGCATCTCGTTTCCCACCACCTCTCTCCTACATGCGGCCAGCCGCCAGCCAGACTGAGGACGAGGACTCGACGGTCGAGAGTTTATCTGTGCTGCCTTCCACCCCGACCTCCTGACACATTCCTTGCTGCCCCGCACATTATTACCGCTTTTTCCAAGATGCCAAAAAGGAAGAAGTCAGTGCTGACGTGGCTCAGTAATTTTAAGAAGCAGAAAAGCGATAGTAAGCAACAGCAAGGCAGCCCAGGGCATCAACACCCTGTAATACCACCACCACCACCACCACTGCAACCTTCCCCTTCGTCAGCCGGGCCTTCGTCTGCCAGGGCTTCTACCTCTACTTCTTTTCCCACCTCTCCAACTGAACCAGTGAATATAGGAACTAGATACAACATCAGAATGGGGCTTGTAAATAATCGTGCCCATGACAATGGCACTCGAGTAATTGTCACTCTCGGAAATCTTCAACGTCTTATTGACAAGTGTGTCTGTTCAGACTGTGCATCGCCTCTGACATTCAATAGCAAGGTAAACTGCCTAAGCAATGATCTGTCTGTGGACTGCACAGTCTGCACTAGCCACGTAACTTTCGGAGACCGCCGCACACAAAATCTAATAGGTGAGGACAATTATATAAAGGAGAACAACATCAAGGCTGTAAACGAAGCTGTGAATAACAACCTTGGAACGGCAGGGATAAACAGAGTTATATCCTCACTTGGGTTCGACTCCTTCACTTCAGGCACCTTTTATAGAACAACTGAATTCCTGTACCATCAGATGGAACTCTACTATAAAAAACTCCAGAAGGAATGTTACTCTGGTGTCTGGAAACACTATGAGAAGTCCGACATCCTCCCTGACCCTAACACATCAATCCTTGACATCGAAGTGTCATTTGATGGCACATGGATGACTCGGGGCCACAGGTCTCATATTGGTGTTGGCATTGTTATCGAAGTCGACACTGGCTTTGTTATAGACTTTGAGGTTATCTCTAACTATTGCCAGGGGTGTGAGACTCGGGAGACTCGGGAAAAGAACTTACCTGCAACACCTGGCAGGAAAAGGAAAAGGAAATATACCCACGTCTGCAACAAAAACTACACAGGCACCGCCTCATCAATGGAGACCGAGGCAGCTCGGCGTCTTTGGTCTCGTAGTGAAAGCCTAGGCTTTCGTTACACCGTGTTTGTAGGAGATGGAGACAGTTCGACCTACAAAGCAATCAAGGAGCTAAATCCCTACACTGTCGAGGTCAAGAAAGAAGAATGCGTCAACCACGTAAGCAAGCGGCTTGGTACACGATTGAGGAATTTGAAAAGGGATAAATCAACCACCTACACCACCAAAACGGGAAAGGAGATGCGTCGCAGTGTGCTGGGTGGCACTGGCATGCTAACTGATAAGGTTATCAATACTCACACGACCTACTATGGCCGAGCTGTACGTGGTGACCCAGACAACCCATACAAAACTCCAAAGAACATGAACGATGCAATACTCGCCTCCTACTTCCATGCCATTTCCACCGACATTAGGCCAATACACCATCTCTGCCCTAACAAACCTGACTCATGGTGTTTTGTGAAAAGGGCCGAACACAACCCAGACAAGCCTTGTAGACTACACAGCGACAAGCCAGGCTGCTTCTCAAAGATACCTCAAGAACACCTCAAATCCATCTTCGCGGTGTACAGTGACCTGACGGCGACTGACCTCATGGCGAAATGCATGAAGGGCAGGACTCAGAATCCCAATGAAAGCTTTCACAGCAAAATATGGATGAAAGTGGCAAAACATAAGTTTGCTGGCTACAGAAGAGTCCAGTTTGTTACTCGAGTAGTCGCACTCGAGCATAACATGGGCTTCCAAAGAGCATACCTGCCAAGCCACCTGGGGTTCGGGATCACGACCTTCAAAACAAAAAACCTGCATTATCTACAGCATAAGAGTATACGCCGAGCAAACAACCCCAACAAGACAATGAGGCGGCGCCCTAAGGCCACTGACGAGGACGAGGAGGAATACTGTGCCGGGGCATTCTAGGCATACATCCTGGCAACAATGAGTGGGAGTAGCGACACATGACACCCTTGAATATCTTATTGTGAGATAACTGAGGTCAGGATTTCCTAGAATTCCTAGAATTTGCTGACTTAGGTTCTTTCAGAGTAAGAGGGGACCAGGTGCTCGTGTATTTTATATATATATATATATATATATATATATATATATATATATATATATATATATATATGGCATAATTGTTTTTTGTATCTAACTACAATATCCGACATCAGTTCTCCAATACCAGGACAAGTTGTCTGTTGGTCTGTATGTCTGTAATGTGATGGCTGATTATGTCTGTTTGTACTCAGAATGGCTAGAATGTACTCTGTTTGTACTCATAATGGCTAGAATGTACATGGGAATCATCCACACTACGCAATTCGTACTATAACTCGGAGTTTGCCAATGAAAAACTTCTCAAACTTTGACAGCGATTTCCCGAAATTGTAACTTATCTACACATGATATCAATAGGCTCCTACAGTTTTTATGGTACAAAGATGGCTGATATACCATTGAAAAGAGCTTGAAAAGGTCTATAAATTGACCAAAAGGGATTTTCTATACCTCCATTCATTCAAACACAATGTGTTTTCAATTGCCCAAAGAGGACTTATACAAAATTGACTAATTACTAAAATACCTAATTACGTGATTAGGCATGAAAATAAAATTCTAATTGGATTTTATTATATAAACACCATCTGGTAACACCGAGAACACCAGTAATTGATAATACAAAATTATTTGTAGGACGATTTTGTTTTTTTAATTCTGACTTAATTTGACACTAATTAGTACCCAACTCCTAAACTAATTGTCCAAATATTGCCAAATTTTGCAAATCGCTTACTTGTACCGTTTTCTATAGGTGTGCCAAATATAAATGAAATTGAACGAATTCCACTGACACGTTCAAGAGTAAAGTCCCGGAAGACCCGGGAAGAGATAGCAACCCTAAGAGAAGTGGAAGGAAAGGATAGCAAAGAGGAAGGCTCTCTCTCCTCACCCTCCGCTCCCTCAGGGATAGATAGAGAGAGAGAGAGAGAGAAACAAAAATCTTGGTTCTTGTGTAAAAGAAACAAAAAAGGAAAAGTGGGAATTGGGCTTGAGTATATACTGTAGATAGATAGCTCACTTCCTCTTACTAATTCCCTACAATCTCTCTCTACACGCTGCAATGTTGCATCTCTCTCACTCTTCTACCGCTATTACAATAATCAATGTTTTTCAGAGCTTCCTCAGTGTATTTCTCCGTCCTTACGAATAGTGGGGGGCACCCGCCTTTCAAAACACTCCCATCCCTGTTCCGTCCAATTATCTAAACCTAGAGTGAACCGATTATCTCAGTCTTCTATTCAAAAAGCAAAAATTTAAATTCTCTCCCTCAATCTCTCTTTCCCTCATCCTATGATTAAAACTGCTATAAGCTTTGTGTGTCTAGACATTGTGACTTTAGTGTACAGTCGGCCTAATAAGTGATGTCTCGGCACCTAGTATAATTTGAGCAATAATTGAGTGAGATATACCAACATGTTCCTACACTTACCCACCCTATTACAACATCTGGCAGACATTATTACAGCACAGAGAGAGCCAAACATAATGACAGCTGGGACATGACTTATTAGCGCGACTGTACCTTGAATTTGGCTATTTACCACTCTTTCAACTTTGGGGGAGACACTCGTTACAAGCAGCTCTGTCCTTTGTCTCCTTCAAACACATAGGAACAAGACAAATATAACAAATATTATCATTAGTATAATGGGGGTAGGGGGCTAGGAATCCTCCCCCCCTTGTATAATTCTCCTACTCGACAGAGAGAGGGGTGAGGGAACGCGAAAATGGTCCCGGACCCTGAGAATAGGAACTTTAAATGTTGTTTCTGTTCGGGCTCGGTCTCGTGTCGGCCACCCCTATCTATGGGGTATGTGCCTGAGTACATACATACATACATAATCATCGTCATTGATACTGCAAACATCGCAATTAATTATCATCTGCATGCAAGATACAAATTAAGGGGGGGTGACCTGCTTTTTTTTCTCTCTCTCCGGGTTGTATCCATTTGGCCCCGTTCAGCCTACTGTTTTAAGAAGTTTATCCCCATCCAGGTTTCGATATATACCTGGTGAGCGATAGCGAGCCAACATATTTGTTAAAAAGTTTTTGACACCAGGCTAAATTTGTACATTTTTCGATAGAAAAATGTCTCCGGCAAAGCCGGATTTCTCCATAAAATGCTGGCTCGCTATCGCTCGTCAGGACAAAATCGACACCTGGATGGGGATAAATGTCTTAAACCAGTTGGCTGAATAGAGCCGAGAGAGAGAAAAAAAACAGGTCACCCCCTTAACCCCTTCAGTACCAGGGACGTCCTTTTTTTATCATATTCTGACCACTATTAGACGATTTTGTTCAGCTTAGGAAGGACCTCTAGCAATAATATGGCTTCAAACTATCTTCACCAACCCTTATAACTACCCCAGATCCTTCCTAAGCTGCATAATATCGTCTAAATATAGCTAGAATAAAATATAACACACGTCGCTGGTACTCAAAGGGTTAAGAAACAGGTAATGTCCTGTCCAAATGGTATATAAACAGTTTGGTACACACTACTTACCAATGTTGTGTGTCCGTCCCTCTATCTGGTTGTCTGTCTCCCTCTCTCTCCAAGCGCCCAGTCTGAAACAGTGATAAGTGCAAAATAAGATATCAGCATTATTGTTAATTATTTAATTACACACTCGCATGCACACATAACCATATATTATATATAAATATAAGTATCTCTCATCTCTCTCTCTCTCTCTCTCTCTCTATATATATATATATATATATATATATATATATATATATATATATATATATATATATATATATATACTTTTATAGGGTGAATGACCTGGATGTGTGTGAGTTTGTGCTTTTTATCTGTGTTTATTTGTTGTTTTATGTTGTTTTTGTGTTTTCCCTGTTCTTGCTCTGTCTTGAGTCGGCTACCCCCAAAATGGGGATTGGGCCTGAGCATATAGATAGATAGAAGTAGCTTCTACTTCTAGTCTCCCAACTTTAAGTACTAAAAGGTTTCAGATATCTTCAATTTCAAAGTTTAGTCCCTACATCAAATATTTAAGCTGGCCAAGTTTTCCAATTTAGCGAAGGCCTAAAGTTACTGGGCTAGGGACAAATCAGAGGGGGATCAAACGACCGATCCTCCAGTAAGGTTTGGTCGACAATTCTGGTGGGACAATCTTAAGGGGACCAACCTGCTTTTTCTCTCTGGGTTTTATCCATTTGGCTCCATTCAGCCTACTGTTTTAAGAAGTTTCTCCCCTTTCAGGTATTGATTTTTTCTTAGCGAGCCATCATTGTAAGGAAAAATCCGGCTTCGCCGGAGACATTTTTCGAACGAAAAATGTACAAATTTAGTCAGCTGTCTAACTCATTATCCAAATTATGGTGGTTCGCTTTCGATCGCCAGGTATAAATCGACACTTGGATGGGGATAAACGTCTTAAAACAGTAGGCTGAATGGGGCCGAATGGATACAACCCAGAGAGAGAAAAAAAAAGCATGTGACCCCCCTCAATGATAACCAAAATATAATTAAATTGGCGTCACCGAACATAACGGGTTGATTTTTTTTTTTTTTTTTTTTTTTTTTTAATATTAGTTTAACCAGACCACTGAGCTCTACAAAAGAACTTTCATAGGGCTGGCCCGAAGGATTCGATCAAGGTATATAACTAAACGAGTCAAGATAGAGAGGGAAGGGCAGTAGGGGAACAAATCGAGGAAGGTGAAGACACGCAGACATTTCTCGCCATTTCATCAGTTCAGCCGGACCACATGAGCTCCACATCAGAGCTCTTATAGGGCAGGGCCGAAGGATGAGGCAAGAACTGCTACACCGCAACACCAACCAAGAAGTGATCAGGGCGAAGAATGAAAGATCAGGTCGAAGGTAGAAAAAATCACACTGAGAAGCAAAACATGCATTACCGAAGGGAATCAAGTCAGTCCGGCCACATCAGCAACCGAAGAGACAAATCAGGCCAGGAGTCTGCTACCTAGCCAGGCCAGGGAGACATGAGATATAGGCTGCCTGAGGACAGCCAAATGGGACAGAATAAGAATAGAAGGGGAAAAACATAGAATGAGGAATGAAAAACTACTCAAAATTAGTCAAGCTGAGGACGAAAGCTCGAGGGGAGATAGGAAGGGTAAGTACCACAACCATCCCCCATCAAGCTCCAGTCGCCGGCCCCGAAGCCCCCCAACCGCGTCAAGGAGAGTAGTATCAGGGGGGAACGGGTTGAAATGACTTAGGAATTGACCACTTGCGAGTTTCAGGCTATAAGGAAGTTGGAGCCGTGAACATCGATATTTAAGAGAAATGCAATAATAATGTAGGTTTTTGGTGAATATAATATAATGTTATGTTGAATTGGGTTTTCTGTTTGTATACATGTACTACGACCGTATTTTAGCAGTAAATTATGTTAAATATCGATGTCTACAGCTCCAACTTCCTTATAGAACGAAACTCGCAAGTCGTCAATAAAACACATGCGAGTTTCGATCTATAGGGAAGTTGGAACAGTAGAAATGTAACCTAATTGACCAATAATGTATATTTACTATAATTATGTATTGTGTTGTCCCTATTCTGGCTGTCTTGAGTCGCCTCCCCCACCCAAAAAAAAAAAAAAAAAAAAAAAAAAAAATATATATATATATATATATATATATATATATATATATATATATATATATATATATATATACTATATATATATACGGTATATATATATATATATATATATATATATATATATATATACAGTATATATACTGTATAAAGTATTTAGGAAAAGTGAATATTGGGCCTGAGTATATGGATGGATGGATTATTTCTTCTTATTATTATATTTATTTTACTTGCCAGCATAAATATCGTTGTGGTGCATATTATAAATACATACAATCAAATGCCGCAAACGCTGTATCCGTATAATATGAGGAGGGCTTATTGGTGTTATACTCTCTAACTCTATCCTCTATCACGACTACCTTTCAAGTAATATATAGAAGAGAGAGAGAGAGACAGAGAGAGAGAGAGAGAGAGAGAGACGAGGGGGAGAGCGAGAGAGAGAGGAGAAGAAGAGAGACAGATAGGAGATAGAGAGAGAGAGGGGGGGGAGAGATAGATAGATAGATAGATAGAGAGAGAGAGAGAGAGAGAGAGGGGGGGAGATAGATAGATAGATAGAGAGAGGGGTTAGATAGATAGATAGATAGAGAGAGAGAGAGGGGGGAGATAGATAGATAGAGAGAGAGAGAGAAGGGGGAAATAGATAGATAGATAGAGAGAGAGAGAGAGAGGGGAGATAGATAGATAGATAGATAGAGAGAGAGAGAGAGAGAGAGGGGGGGAGACAGATAGATAGATAGAGAGAGGGGGAGATAGATAGAGAGAGATAGAGAGAGAGAGAGGGGGGAGATAGATAGATAGATAGAGAGAAGGGGCGATAGATAGATAGATAGCGATAAAGAAAGAAGGGGAGATAGATAGATAGAGATAAAGAGAGAGAGGGGAGATAGATAGATAGATAGAGAGAGAGAGAGAGAGAATGAAATGAGAGTAGCCGGATACGGAGTTAGAGAGTCAAGAGATTTAATGAAGGACCAGTCTTTGATGAAGCTTGCTCTAACTTGCATAATTACGCTCTCTCTCTCTCTCTCTCACGCATAATTACGGTCTCTATCTCTTAAACATATAAACAATGCACACAAAGACACAGATAGTGAATATAGTAGATATACTAGAGTGAACCTTATTGCATATTATACTATTGCATCATATTAAACACTACTTCCACTCCGTCCATTGAGGGGGAGGTTTTTAGTTGATTCCCTACGCTTCCATCAAGCTTAAAATTACACCCCCTTGAGCCCCTTTCAAGATAAATTTGTACATTTTTCGGTAGAAAAATGTCCCGGCCGTAGGCCGGTTCCCCTTAAATTACAGGCTCGCTATCGCTCGCCAGGAAAAAATCGACACCTAAATGGCACGAAAGTTCTTAAAATTGACAGAAATGGGTCGAACGTTCTTAAAATCGTCAAAATAATGGGGCGAACGTCTTCAAAATAGAAAAGCAATGGGGCTATACATGGGGGAGAAAGGAGTCAAGAAAAAAATCCCTCCAGTGGAAACCTCCCCTTAAACAATTAGAATCAAACTTGCTCTACGCTTACTGTACCAAGGTTTTAGAGTGTACTATCGCTATGTTTGTATTGATTTCCAATGTAGTATGGGTGTGTGTGTGTGTGTGTGTGTGTGTGTGTGTGGGTGTGAGAGAGAAAGAGAGAGCGAGTGGGTGTGTGTGTGTGTGTGAGAGAGAGAGCGAGTGGGTGTGTGTGTGTGTGTGTGAGAGAGAGAGCGAGTGGGTGAGTGTGTGTGTGTGTGTGTGTGTGTGAGAAAGAGCGAGAGCGAGTGAGTGTGTGTGTGTCTATAACAGTGACTTAATTTCAAGGAATTACAAGGAATAGTTAGTATTTCAAAGACCTTGCGGTCCATTCCGGGAAGATTCTGGAAGTGGAAGGCGAGAGACTGTCTAGTGCACTGAATCCATTACATAGGGTGCAATATACTAGTCTATTCGCTGTAAGTAGGCGAAAAATCATGACCTCTACCCTCTGTAACTCAAAAAGGGCTAGAGCAAATTGGCTGTACATTTCCACATCTATTCCTTGACTGACTCTTCCCAAATGGTAGACATATTAGCTCGATTACTCTAGTCGTTTTTGAGTTACAGAGGTTAGAGGTCATGATTTCTCGCCTACTTACAGCGAATACACTTTATTTATTGTCTTCTTGGAATGCTCTACTGAAGAATAATTGAATGTGTGTTTTTGTTTTTGTCCACAAATACATGTGCTGAACCTTTATTAATGTCAACTTCCAGGCATGGTTGCGTGTTGTATCCACATTGAAGCCAAACATTTTGCTTTAAGGGGAGGTTTTTAGTGTGTTTCCTAGACTTCCATCAAGCTTGAAATTACACCCCCTTGACCCCCTTTCAAGATAAATGTGTACATTTTTCGGTAGAAAAACGTCCCGACCGAAGGGCGGCTCCTCTTAAATTACAGGCTCGCTATCGCTCGCCAGGAAAAAATCGACACCTAAATGGCACGAACGGTCTTAAAAGTGACATAAATGGGGCGAAAGTTCTTAAAATCGCCAAACTAATGGGGCGAACGTCTTAAAATCTCAAAAGCAATGGGGCTAAAGATGAGGGAGAAAGGGGTAAAGAAAAAAATCCCTCAAGTGGAAATCTCCCCTTAACCCATAAAATACCAGTGACAACTTTTCTATCATTTTCTGGCAACTATAAGAAGATGTTATTCAGCTTAGGAAGGACCTCTACCAATAATTAGGCTTCAAACTTTCTCCACCAACCTTTTCAACTACCACAGCTCCTTCCTAAGCTGCATATTATCGTCTAAATATAGCCAGAATACAATCTAATATTTCGCACGTCGCTGGTACTCAAAGGGTTAAACCACATCGTCATACCCATCAAGTATTTTAGAAACTTCAATGAGCTGACCTCGTTGTCTGTGTTTGTCCACTGAAGAGAGATCAAGAGCTCTCAATCTATCCTTATAGTTCATTATAAGCGATGGAATGAGTTTTGTAGCCCTAGCTTGTACTCTTTCCAGTCGCTCTATATCTTTCCTGAGTGCTGGAGATCAGAAATAAGAGAGAGAGAGAGAGAAAGAAAAAAAAGAGAGAGAGAGAGAGAGAGAGAGAGAGAGAGATAGAGATAGAGAGAGAGATAGAGAAAGAGAGAGAGAGAGACCTAGATATCAGGGTAAATGGAATTAGGTCGTTCGAACCGAGATTGGGTGACTAGACGGGAGAAGATATTTGACTATGGAGAGAGAGAGAGAGAGAGAGAGAGAGAGAGAGAGAGAGAGAGAGAGAGAGAGAGAGAGAGAGATATTTACATAGATACACTGGCCACACAGACCTTACGAACCAAACGAGGTGGTCAGGACTTAATTCTAGTAGAGATGGCATATCCGATAGAAAAGGAAAGTTGAAGAAAAGGATAGAAAAGAAGAGAGAGAGAGGGATGTGGGATGATTGATTGTTTGTGGGTATTTACTGTATGTGTGTGTGTGTGTGTATGGGAGGAGGGGTGAAGGGGGTAGGCGTGTGTGAGTGTGTGTGGGGTGGGGGGGGTTAGCAAGAGCGTGAATGACTTACTCTAGTTGTACTTACTCTAGTTGTATTGCGGGAGTGAGCATGCTCGTTATTTCCCGCCTCCTATATGTGTAGGTGTTATATGTATCGTTGGAATGGCTGTGGATGTGTGTGTAGTCTGTATTTTTAGCCAATTGGCGACATCGGAAACGAAGGCTTAGGGTGGATCTGTATGGTGCCATTCTCACTATAGACGGTACCATCTCGCCCGAAGGCTTAGGTGAACCATATGATACCCATCTCGCCTTGTACCATTTTTGCCAACCCCAGATGGGACGTCACAACGTCGTCCACTTATTCCAGGTACCTATTTACAGCTAGGTGAACTGAGGCTAACACATGAAAGGAGACAAGCCCAATTTGTCTCCGCCCGGCCGGGGATTGAACCCCCGACCCCTCGTGTGTGAGACGAGAGCTCTACCTACTAGGCTACGGGCTGTGTATGTTTGTGTGTGTGAGTATGGAGGGAGGGGGGAAGGGGTAGGCGTGGTGTGTGTGGGGGGGGGGGGGTTAGCAAGAGCGTGAATGACTGTGTGTGTGTGTGTGTGTGTGAGTATGGAGGGAGGGGGGAAGGGGTAGGCGTGTGTGTGTGTGTGTGTGGGGGGGGGGGGGGGGGAGGGGGGGGGGGTTAGCAAGAGCGTGAATGACTGTGTGTGTGTGTGTGTGTGTGTGTGTGTGTGTGTGTGTGTGTGTAGGCTTGCACGTGTATAACCCTTTGAGTACCAGCAACGTGTGTTATCTTCCACTCGAGCCATATTTAGACGATATTATGCAGCTTAGGAAGGATCTGCGGTAGTTGAAAGGGTTGGTTGAGATAATTTGAAGCCTTATTATTGCTAGAGGTCCTTCCTAAGCTGAATAAAATCGTCTAACAGTTGTCACAGTATAATGGAAAGGACATCACCAGTATTGTATGGGTTAAGGGGAGGTTTTTAGTTTGGTCCCTAGACCTCCATCAAGCTTAAGATTACACCCCCTTGAGCCCCTTTCAAGATAAATTTGTAAATTTTTCGGTAGAAAAATGTCAGGGCTGAAAGCCGGTTCCTCTTAAATTACAGGCTCGCTATCGCTCGCCAGGATAAAATCGACACCTAAATGGCACGAAAGGTCTTAAAATTGATAGAAATTAGTTGAACGTTCTTAAAATCCTCAAAATAATGGGGCGAACGTCTTAACATTAGAAAACAATGGGGCTAAACATGAGGAAGAAAGGAGTCATGAAAAAAATCCCTCAAGAGGATATCTCCCCTTAAGTATATATCTGTGTGTGTGTGTGTGTGTGTGTGTGTGTATGCGTGTGAGTGTACTGTAGGCATGTGTGTGTGTGTGTGTGTGTGTGTGTGTGTGTGTGTGTGTGTGTGTGTATGCGTGTGAGTGTACTGTAGGCATGTGTGTGTGTGTGTGTGTGTGTGTGTGTGTGTGTGTGAGTGTACTGTAGGCATGTGTGTGTGTGTGTGTGTGTGTGTGTGTGAGTGTACTGTAGGCATGTGTGTGTGTGTGTGTGTGTGTGTGTGTGTGAGTGTACTGTAGGCATGTGTGTGTGTGTGTGTGTATGTGTGTGAGTGTACTGTAGGCATGTGTGTGTGTGTGTGTGTATGTGGAGGGTTAAGGGGGGTCACCGTTTATTTATTTTTTTCTCTCCTGTTCTCTCTTTCTCTGGCAACCGCTCGCCAGGAAAATATTGACACCTGGATGGGGATAAACGTCTTAAAAAAGTATGCTGAATGGGGCCAAATGGATACAAGTCAAAGAGAGGGAGGGAGAGAGAAAAAAAGCGAGGTGGGCCCCCTCAATCAGATTACCGCACTAGGCGTCACCGGGTCTGGCCCTGAATTACACCTTTCATCAGCGGCCATTCAGAAGGACCCCATCAGATTATTGGGAGGGGGGGGGGGGGTCAGACTCACTCACTCTTACTCTCACTCACTCTCTCTCTCTCTCTCTCTCTCTCTCTCTATTTATATACACGTGTACAGCTCTGACATCACTAGAACTAAGAGTACGATTTGACCCCTTCCCATCTTAAGGGGAGGTTTTTAGTTTGGTCCCTGGATATCCTTCAAGCTTAAGATTACACCCCCTTGAGCCCCTTTCAAGATAAATTTGTACATTTTTCGGTAGAAAAATGTCCCGGCTGAAAGCCGGTTCCTCTTAAATTACAGGCTCGCTATCGCTCGCCAGGATAAAATCGACACCTGAATGGCACGAAAGGTCTTAACATTGACAGAAATGGGTTGAAAGTTCTTAAAATCGTCAAAATAATGGGGCAAACGTCTTAAATTTAGAAAAACAATGGGGCTAAGCATGAGGGAGAAAGGAGTCAAGGAAAAAAATCTCTCAAGTGGAAATCTTCCCATCTTAAAGCCCAACCTCATTATATATATAAGCTTTAACTATAACAATTATATAAAAATTCTAGAGAATATTTGTTTTGTTGTTTTTATCACTTCCCCCATCATCTATTTGCAAGCAGCAAATTTGTAGCCAGGAACCAGAGCCAAGCCAGGACCTTCATATCTTGAAATTAACCCTCTCCGACATATGACGCGATGTTGAGCCTATTGGGGATACTTTAAAGCCTTTGTTACCATCAGGGGTATTTAGAAACCTTTAGTTTAGCTACTTCAACCTCTGCAGTTGTCTTTGAGTTAGCTGTGTTGAGCCTATTGGGGATACTTGAGCCTATTGGGGATACTTTAAAGCCTTTGTTACCATCAGAGGTATTTAGAAACCTTTAGTTTAGTTACTTCAACCTCTGCAGTTGTCTTTGAGTTAGCTGTGTTGAGCCTATTGGGGATACTTTAAAGCCTTTGTTACCATCAGGGGTATTTAGAAACCTTTAGTTTAGTTACTTCAACCTCTGCAGTTGTCTTTGAGTTAGCTGTGGGCAGAAAACTAAATTTGGAGAGGTAATTATAAGAGTGAGAGAACTGTATTTCTTATTGCTAATCTGGCAACCTCTGCGGCATATGAGTCTGAAGGGGTTAAGTTGTAGTATTGACGGAATGAACCTTGGCAAACTGGTTCCATATTCTTGTGGCAGGGGAAGACTATAATTTCGCTGGTGGAGAGCAATCTGGGGTAATGTTACAACCAGGGGCCGCCAATTGAAGGGGGGACTCACTCTCTTCTCTTCTCTCTCTTCGCTTCTCTTCTCTCTCTCTTGCTCTCTCTTCTCTTCTCTTCTCTTCTCTTCTCTCTCTCTCTCTCTCTCGCTCTCTCTTCTCTTCTCTCTCTTCGCTTCTCTTCGCTTCGCTTCGCTTCTCTCTCTCTTCGCTTCTCCTTCTCTCTCTCTCTCTCTCTCTGATCCTCAGTGTTTTGGAGGACAAGCACCCTAGAGGGGTCACTAGATATGTTGTTGCTTGCTTTCCTTTGTACTCTCACTCTCTCTCTCTCTCTCTTCTTTTCTATCCTTTCCTTCAACTTTCCCTTTTCTATCGGATATGCCATCTCTACTATAGAATTAAGTCCTGACCACCTCGTTTGGATCGTAAATTGGTCTGGGTGGCCAGTGCATCTATGTAAATCTATGTAAAACTCTCTCTCTCTCTCAAAAATCTATGTAGGAGAGTGAAATAATGATGAACACTATCAAGGTTACAACAACCCTTTGCAAGTCTGAGAGTCCTTTTAAAAGAGTTCTTCCATTATGTGAACAGTAGGAAGTTATTAAGGGGAGGCAGTTGGGTTTTCGAGTCCTCCTCCTCCCTCATGTTTAGCCCTATTAGTTAGGAGATTTCAAGACATTTGCCCCATTAGTTTGGCGATTTTCAGTCCTTTTGCCCCATTTCTTTGCCAATATTAAGACCTTTCGTGCCATTTAGGTGTCGATTTTTTTTCCTGGCGAGCGATAGCGAGCCTGTATTTAAAGAAGAATCGGCCTTCGGCCTTGACATTTTTCTACCGAAAAATTTATAAATTTATATCGAAGGGGGGTCTTGTGGGTGATTTTTTAAGTTTGATAGAGGTTTAGAGAGCAAACTAAACCCCTTCCTTAAACCATTGAGCCGAACCAGTAAATTATGCTGCACAATACCGTCTGGGCTCCTTTCAAAAGTAGCATTGGTCCTCTGTACGATCCAACAGGCCAACTAACTACAAGCCTCTCTGATACTGAAATGGCTAAATCCATGAATAATAATTTTGCCCCAGTTTTTACAAGGGGAAATACGAGTGACATATTAAGTCCAGGATAATTGCACAAGGGTGAAGTTCTTAAGGGGGGTCACCGGCTTCTTTTTTTATCTGTCTCTCCTTTTCTCTCTTTCCCCTGGCTTGTATCCATTCGGCCCCATTCAGCCAACTGTTTTAAGACGTTTATCCCAATCCAGGTGTCGATTTCTTGCTGGCGAGCGATAGCGAGCCAGCATTGTATGGAGAAATCCGGCTTCGCCGGAGACATTTTTCTATCGAAATATGTACAAACTTAGCTTGCTGTCAAAACAAAACATATATATGCTGGCTCGCTACCGCTCGCCAGGAAAATATTGACACTTGGATGGGGGTAAACGTCTTAAAACAGTAGGCTGAGTTGTACGGAAAAGTTTTAGATGAAATTGCACCGTTCCAAATCTTCAGTAAATCACTAGAAACTTGAGATATCCGCGAAGACTGGAAACTGATCAATGTGTCCCCAATCTTTAAGGGGAGGTTATTACTTTGTTCCCTAGACTCCATCAAGCTTAAAATTACACCTCCCTAGACCCCCTTTCAAGATAAATTTGTACATTTTTCGGTAGAAAAATGTCCTGGCCGAAGGCCGGTTCCTCTTAAATTACAGGCTCGCTATCGCTCGCCAGGAAAAAATCAACACCTGGATGGCACGAAAGATCTTAAAATTGACAGAAATTGGGAGAAAGTTCTTAAAATCGCCCAACTAAAGGTCTTAACATCTCAAAAGCAATGGGGATAAACATGAGAGAAAGGGGTCCATAAAAAACTCCCTCAAGTGGAAATCTCCCCTTAACCCTTTCACGCTCATATGATGCAGAGGTTGCCAGATTAGCAATAAGAAATAGAGTTCTCTCACTCTTATAATTACCTCTCCAAAATTAGTGTTCTGCCCACAGCTAACTCAAAGACAACTGCAGAGGTTGAAGTAACTAAACTAAAGGTTTCTAAATACCCCTGATGGTAACAAAGGCTTTAAAGTATCCCCAATAGGCTCAACACAGCTAACTCAAAGACAACTGCAGAGGTTGAAGTAACTAAACTAAAGGTTTCTAAATACCCCTGATGGTAACAAAGGCTTTAAAGTATCCCCAATAGGCTCAACACAGCTAACTCAAAGACAACTGCAGAGGTTGAAGTAACTAAACTAAAGGTTTCTAAATACCCCTGATGGTAACAAAGGCTTTAAAGTATCCCCAATAGGCTCAACACAGCTAACTCAAAGACAACTGCAGAGGTTGAAGTAACTAAACTAAAGGTTTATAAATACCCCTGATGGTAACAAAGGCTTTAAAGTATCCCCAATAGGCTCAACACAGCTAACTCAAAGACAACTGCAGAGGTTGAAGTAACTAAACTAAAGGTTTCTAAATACCCCTGATGGTAACAAAGGCTTTAAAGTATCCCTAATAGGCTCAATATCGCGTCATATATCGGAGAGGGTTAAGGGAGGTGACCTGCTTTTTTTTCTCTCCTTTTCTGGCTTGTATCCATTCGGCCCCATTCAGCCTACTGTTTTAAGACGTTTATCCCCATCCAGGTGTCAATTTTTTACTGGTGAGCGGTAGCGAGCCAGCATATTTTTTAAATGTTTTTGACAGCAGGCTAAATTTGTACATTTTTCGGTAGAAAAATTTCTCCGGCGAAGCCGGATTTCTTCATATAATGCTGGCTCGCTATCGCTCGCCAGGAAGAAACCGACACCTAGATGGGGATAAACGTCTTAAAATAGTTGGCTGAATGGGGCCGAATGGATACAAGCCAGAGAAAGAGAGAAAAGGACAGAAATAACAAAAAAGCAGGTCACCCCCCTTAAGGGGAGACGGGCCGTTTGTTTGGTCATTCATTCCTTTATTTCTTAGTTTCCTCACTAGACCTCCATCAAGATTTAAAAAAAAACTCTTGACCCCTATTCAAGATAAATTTGTACATTTTTCGATAGAAAAATGTCCCGGCCGAAGGGCGGTTCCTCTTAAAATTTCAG
>CM064565.1:4567079-4587079 GCA_032716605.1 Paralithodes platypus | reverse complement strand
CTGTTCAGCTTAGGAAGGACCTCTAGCAATGATATGGCTTCAAATGATCTCATCCTACCGTTCTAACTACCACAGATCCTTCCTAAGCTGCATAATATCGTCTAAATCTAGCTAGCATAAAGTGTAACCCACGTCGCTGGTACTCAAAGGGTTAAAATGCATGAAAACCACCCGAGTAATCCCAGCCATCTCTTTCGGAATCCATGGGTATCTTTAAATCTCCCGGATATGACAACATTCACCCTTCATCGCCAACCACACACACACACACACACAAAACAACAACACACACATACAAACACAAGAAAAAAAAACCGCACACATATATAAACGCACGCACGCGCACACACACACACACACACACACAAAACAGCAACACACACATACAAACACAAGAAAAAAACCCGCTCACATATATACTGTACACGCACGCGCACACACTCACACACACACACACACACACACAAAACAACAACACACACATACAAACACAAGAAAAAAACCCGCACACATATAGACACGCACGCGCACGCGCACACACACACAAAACAACAACACACACATACAAACACCAGAAAAAAAAACCGCACACACACACACACACACACACACACACACACATTTACAGGTGGGAGACTAATATCATTTGTTGTTTATTTGTCAAAATGAGGATATTGTGTAGTTAAGGGGAGATTTCCACTTGAGAGATTATTTTCTTTACCCCTTTCTCCCTTATGTTTAGCCCCATTGCTTTTGAGCTTTTAAGACGTTCGCCCCATTAGTTTGGTGTTTTAAAGAACTTTCGCCCCATTTAGGTCACTTTAAGACCTTTCATGCCATTTAGGTGTCGATTTTTTCCTGGTGAGCGATAGCGAGCCTTTAATTTAAGAGGAATCGGCCTACGGCCGGGACATTTTTCTACCGAAAAATGTACAAATTTATCTTGAAAGGGGCTCAAGGGGGTGTAATATTAAGCTTGATGAATATCTAGAAACCAAACTAAAAACCTCCCCTTAATATGTATAGATAGATCAAGTCTTAGGACATTTAATATAGTTTGTTTAAGATGTACCAGTGTATTCACGTGTACGCTAATTTAGTTATCAAAGGCATATTGTACATGACTGTGTAATATGTAAGGGGCTGTGTAAAATAAACTTCAATTCAATTCACATTCATCCTCAAAATGGGAAATGGTAATGGATGGTGATAAACGTCTTAAACAGTAGGCTGAATGGGGCCGAATGGATACAAGCCAGAGAAAGAGGGAAAAGGAGAGAGAAACAGCAGATGATCCCCCCTTAACCCTTTCCGTACTGGTGACGTCCTTTTATCATTATTTTGGCTACTAATAGACGATTTTTTTTTTTTTTTTTTTCTATGTGATTGAGGGAGGCAAAAGGCATAACTGCCTATAGCGAGTGCCTCCCCCATAGTTGAAAGAGTGACAGGGCCAAAATCAAGGGACGTTCGAGTCAAAATGCCTGGACACACGGAGTTTGAAGCAATTTAAGTCATAGGAAGAGGGAAAGACTGATTCTGGGAGAGAGTTCCAGAGCTCAGATGTTGAGTAGAAGAAAGTTTGAGAGTAACGTTTCACTCTTGGGTTGGAGAGTTGCACAGAGTAGGGGTGGGATTGAGTTGCAAGACGGGTACCACGTGTCCTACGTAAGGAGGTGGTATGCACTGGGATAGCTCTGAGGAACACTGATTATTATAGTAGCGATAGAATAGCGAGAGAGATGCAACATTGCGGCGGAGAGAGAGAGATTGCAGAGAGTTGGTGAGTGGACGGGAGTTAATGATACGAAAGGCCTTCCTTTCAACTTTGTCTAGGAGAGCGGTGTGAGAGGAACCTCCCCACACATGTGAACAATACTCAATACAAGGGCGCACTATGCCCCTGTACAGAGCAAGAAGCTGTGCAGGGGAAAAGAACCCCCTAAGGCGGTTGAGCACACCCAGCTTCTGGGAGGCTGCCTTAGCAAGACTGGTAATATGGTCCTTCCAAATGAGAGCAGAAGAAAAAGAGACACCAAGAATATTGAGAGAAGATGAAGGGTTGATTTTTGTATTGTTGAAGAATAAGGGATAGTCCGCTGGGAGATCCTGACGGGTAGATAGATGGAGAAATTGGGTTTTGGAAGCATTAAAGTTAACAAGGTTTTCTCTGCCCCAATTGGAAATAGTATTTAGATCAGAATTTAAGAGTTCTATGGCTTCATTACGTTTGTCGTTGAGGGATTGCTGGCTGGGGCGTTTTGAAAAACTAATGGAGTAGTGTAAGGTTGAGTCGTCTGCGTATGAATGGATGGGAATTAAGGTACAGTTAAGGAGATCATTTATAAAAATTAGAAAGAGAATAGGAGATAGGACAGAGCCCTGAGGAACACCGGAGTTTATAGGATGAACAATGGCCGTCCACAACCGCAGCTATGGAACGGCCGGAAAGGAAATTAGAGACAAAGGCACAGATGGAGGGATAGAAACCGAAGGAGGGTAGTTTAGAAATTAAAGATTTATGCCAGACTCTATCGAAGGCTTTCGATATGTCTAGTGCAATAGAAAAAGTCTCACCGAAGTCCCGAAAGGAGGATGACCAAGAGTTAGTAAGATATGAAAGAAGATCACCAGTAGAGCGACCCTTAAGGAAGCCATACTGGCGATCTGAGAGCAGATTATGAGAAGAGAAATGCTTAAGAAATTTGGAAGCAAGAATAGTTTCAAAAACTTTAGAAAGACAAGAGATAAGAGCAATTGGACGATAGTTGGAGGGTTGAGAGCGGTCACCCTTCTTTGGGACAGGTTGAATGTGAGCAAACTTCCAGCATGAAGGGAAGACGTTAGAGGATAGACAGAGACGAAAGAGTTTGCCTAGGCAGGGAGTCAGCACGGAAGCACAGTTTTTGAGAACAACAGGAGGAACACCGTCCGGACCGTACGCCTTATTAGTGTTAAGCCCAGAGAGGGTAGAAAGTACATCTTTAGAAGTTATTAGGATATTAGGCATAAGTAAGAGAGAGGAGGGCGGAGAGGGAGGAATAGCACCGGAATCATCCAAGGTGGAGTTTCTAGCAAAAGTTTGAGCGAAGAGTTTAGCTTTGTCAGAGGAAGAAGTGATGGTTGTGCCATCAGAGTGGGAAAGGGGAGGGAAAGACGAGGAAGAGAAATTGTTGGAGAGGTTTTTGGCTAGATGCCAGAAAGCTTGGGAAGAGCTAGAGTTGGATAGTTCAGTGCATTTATTATTGATGAAAGAGTGTTTGGCAAGTCGAAGAACAGATTTGGCTTGATTCCGGGCAGAAACATATGAAGAATGAGAGTCTTGAGTTTTAAGGCGTCGGTACCGTTTGAATGCTTCCTCCTTATTGCGGACAGCAGTAGAACAGGCGTGAGTAAACCAAGATTTTTTAGCATTAGTCTGAGAGAAAGAGAATGGAATGTACATGAAATGATTGTAATCAGTTTGCAATTAAGGGGCTTCGAACTGTCTCACTTGCCCATTTTCACTACCACAGATCCTTCTTAAACTGCTCAAAATCGTCTAAATATAGAATCGAATTAAATAGACGTGGCCGGTACAGAAGGGGTTAAACTCTCCTTATTTATACAGCCTATCTGTTTACATATATATATATATATATATCTTTAGGCTACATATATCTATATACATACCTGTATAATCCATCCAGCTATCTAATTTCTTGTCTTTGTTTGTGTCTGCGAGTCTTCTTCTCTCTCTCTCTCTAACTTATAGTCTTTGTGTCTGCGAGTCTTCTTCTTCTTCTTCTTCTCTCTCTCTCTCTCTCTTTATATACAAAAAACAAGTCGACCATAGGACTTTAAAGGCAATTTAGGGGAAAACTTTGGTCGATGTTATGCAAAGTCGGGGACCAGCGTAGGGTAAACAAGAGTATACGAGTGTGGTTCCTTTATCGTTATCTCTCTCTCTCTCTCTCTCTCTCTCTCTTTTGTGATTTTTTGTGATTTTCAGGCTTTAATTGTACCATTTTGCTACCATAAATTTGTGTGATTTTCAGGCATATTGTGATTATATCGTCATGGCGCCTCAACGAACCTGCACGAGTTGTTCCGGTAAATTTGGCCCTACCATGTTTGTTGATACTGATGTCCAAATTTGTAGATTTTGCCAGCTCCGAGAGAAGATTGCGAATGAATTGAATGCAGCTCACCGCAAGATCGATGCCCTGACTACGAAGCTTGAATCCCTTCAAGAATTTGCCACACTCAACGTAGGAGTGCCCTCGGCCCAAGAAACCACTACGATGTCAACCACCATTCCAGTGCATACAGTACCGGTACCGGTACCCACACCAGCAGCTACCTTAGATGTTGCAGAAAAATAAATGACTCTACTCTCACTCCCCCCCAGGACAATTTTCAGTTAGTGAGAAACAATGTGCATCCCAGTACCAGTACCAGGAAGGTCATCCCGACAACATGCCAAAACCGCTTCAAAATTCTGGCTATTGACGAGGAAGAGGAAACGGAAGAAGTTCGGCTTGTGGGCGACTCCATGGTCCGTGGCCAACTAACCGAGTTCTGCGCCAGGGCACCCAGGACCAGAAAGCGATACTGTATCCCAGGTGGCGGCGTGGACGACATTGTTGCGGCTGTGGAAGAGGTTTCCAGGCTCGCCCCCACAAGCACTACGTACGTCATCCACGTTGGATCTAACGATGTCCAACGGACGCGGTCAGAGGAACTACTTTGCAAGTACCGGCGGCTGATCAGGTCCTTCAAGGAAAAATCTAATAGAATCTTAATTTCAGGAATTGTTCCCCGGATTGATGTAGAAAACCGATTCTACAACATAGCTACCAGTACAAATCGCCGACTAGCCAAACTCTGCAGGGAGGAGGACATTGGCTTTGTCGACACGTGGGATCATTTTTACAATGATAAATCTCTGTTTTCAGGAGATGGTGTACATCTCAATGAAGTAGGAGCTGCACGTCTTGGTCGTCTGCTGAACAATGCAGTCAAGGATTTCCATTCAAAAAACGGGGTCAACCAGACCCCAGACAGGGTAGTGTAAGTCAAATACGAACTGAAAATTCAGATAATGCACAATCGGTAACATCCAACTCTAATACTCTTAAGGTGTTTTATGTAAATGCTCGTAGCATACGCAATAAATTTTCAGATCTAGAGGAAATCGTGTTTACAGAACATTATGATATAATCGGTATTAAAGAATCTTGGTTAAATACGGAAGACAGAGACTTTTTAGCCGAATATACGCTTCCTGGTTATACAATGTTTGAGAAAAAGTCGGATCAATAGAAATGGAGGAGGAGTTCTGTTTTTTATAAAGGAAAGTCTTAATCCCGTCTTAATGTCAAAACCTCAAATTGCGAATATAGACATATCTTACGTACTATTAAATAATAAACGAGGAACTAAAATAACACTAGCTTTATTATACAGACCCCCATCTCAATCAGTTCAAACTGACAGTGAAATTTATGAAAAAATTGCAGAAATAACTAACATACAAGATACCGTAATTCTTGGCGATTTCAACTTACCCGTGACTAAATGGGGCGATATTCTTACTTCACACTCTGGACACGACCTCTATGCTAACTTGCAAGAGAGTTCACTTTTTCAATTTGTACAATCTCCGACCCGTGGTAATAATGTGCTTGACCTTGTACTCGCAACAAAAGAAGAATTAATAGAGAATTTGAATGTTGGTGATGAATTCAGTAACAGCGACCATCGTACGATAACTTTCACTTTAAAGTTTACTAGTAACAAATCAAATAGCAGCATTGAGAAAGTCCCTAATTTCAAGAAAGCAAATTTTCATAAACTTAAATCAAAGCTTAAAGAAACTGACTGGAGCTTTCTGACTAACAATAACGACATAAATACATCTTGGGAGTGTTTCACAACCACTTACCTTAAGG
The DNA here is from genome assembly GCA_032716605.1 of Paralithodes platypus. Lineage (NCBI taxonomy): Eukaryota > Metazoa > Arthropoda > Malacostraca > Decapoda > Lithodidae > Paralithodes > Paralithodes platypus. Next base: position 4,581,146 of record CM064565.1, on the reverse strand, counting down.
CAGTGCAAGACTGCATACCATCGAAAATACGGCGTCCAGGCCATAATGATAAGCCCAAATGGTGGAATAAAGATATTTCAGACTGTCTGCTTGCTAAAAAATTTGCTAATGATAGATTAAAATCCTCACAAAATGACGAAGAACGGGTGAAATTTGTAGAGCTACGACGCAAAGCCAAAAAGTTAATTAAGCAAAGTAAAAAGACCCTGGAGTTACATGTTGCGAATCAAAGTAAAACAAACCCGAAAGAATTCTATAGTTATATCAGAAAGAAAAAAGTAGTTACTTCAACTGTTGGACCGTTAGTCGATGAAAATGGAGAATACACCAAAGACGAAATACAAATGAGTAATGCCCTCAATACCTTCTTTGCATCAGTTTTTACAACAGAAGACCTCAGTGATATCCCTACACCATCGCCGATTCAGATTGATAATTCAGATGTTCTAAGCAATATCACCGTTACAGAGAGAGAAGTATTGAATTGTTTAGATAAACTCAAGGTAAATAAAACGCCTGGACCTGATACAATCTCGCCTAGAGTTCTAAAGGAAGCTAAGGATGAGCTCTCCAAACCACTGACATTGCTATTCAATGAATCCTTGCAGTCTGGGACTATACCTGATCAGTGGAAGCTAGCCAACGTAACACTGATATTAAAAAAAGGCAGCAAATCCCTACCCAGTAACTATCGTCCAATTAGCTTAACCTCAATTGTATGTAAAATGTTAGAAACGGTCATAAGAGACAGACTCGTAAATCACTTAGAGGCAAATAACTTACTTAAAGATACTCAACACGGCTTTCGTAAAAAACGTTCCTGTTTAACAAACCTCTTAGACTTCTTCCACGATATCCTTAACCTCTACGATAAGAGTAAAGCTGTAGATATTATATACCTTGATTTTCAAAAGGCCTTTGACAAAGTTCCCCACAAACGTTTACTGCTAAAACTAAAAGCGCATGGAATACAAGACGGTGTGTTGAAATGGATAGAAAATTGGCTAAGCGACAGAAAGCAAAGAGTAGTCATAAACGGTAAGGCATCTAAATGGACCAATGTAAGTAGCGGGGTACCCCAGGGATCGGTACTAGGACCAATTCTCTTTCTAATTTACATCAACGACATAGATGAGGGTCTCACCTGTACAATCTCAAAATTTGCTGACGATACAAAAATTGCAAATAGCGTACTCTCAAAAGAACAAGTTGACGATATGCAACACAATCTAGATAAATTGTCATGTTGGGCCCAAATTTGGCAAATGAGTTTCAATGCGGATAAATGTAAAGTACTACATATCGGATACCTAAATGAGGAAACAAACTATTCGATGGATGGCACTCAGCTTAAGAATGTAAACAAAGAAACCGATCTGGGAGTAACAATATCGAGTAACCTAAAACCGAGTCAACAATGTTCAGAAGTTGTTAAGAAGGCAAACAAAATAATTGGCTTTATAGGCAGGTCATTTGAGCATAAATCCAAAGAAATTATCCTAACCCTTTACAATTCCTTAGTCCGCCCTCTTCTGGAATACTGCGTTCAATCCTGATGCCCTTATTGCCAAAAAGATATAAACACGCTAGAACGAGTTCAACGTAGAGTTACCAAAATGATACCTAGCCTAAAGAACAAACCATACGAAGAGCGTCTTAGAGAATTACATCTATTTCCTTTAACCCAGCGCAGATTAAGAGGTGACTTAATTCAAGTGTTCAAAATCATCAAAGGCATCGATATATGAACTGTAGTAAGTACTTCACTATCGACCAATCTAATTACACGCGGGGAAACGGTTGCAAAATTATTGGTAAATCTTTTAACTCACACGAATCTAAGAATTTCTTCTTCAATCGAGTTATCAACTTGTGGAATGGGCTTCCCCGAAACGTTATAGACTGCATCACCGTTGATTCATTTAAACTCCGCCTAGACAAATATCTCGCATCAAACCCGCAACTGACTGAGTTTGTAAATGAATAACTTTATTTTATCCCCCCCTCAGTTACTAACCCATCTGTCCCCTACTAACTTCCTAATCCTGCCACGGACATTAGTTCTAGGGCAGTAGTTCCCTTTCCAATGTTCCCTTACCCACTCTAAACCACTGTTTGGACACTTGATCCTCAGTGTTTGGGAGGACAAGCAGCCTAGAAGGGTCACTAGACCTGTTGTTGCTTAATTTCCTTTGTACTCTCTCTCTCCTTACCCCTTGCAACCTTCCGAACTATCCTCTATGCTTGCTACCTCCTCGATCCTTTCATTGGTAACTTCTAGACCTACTTTTTTGTAATCCCTCACAAGCTTTTTACTATAAGTGTCTCTCGCTCTCTCTCTCTCTCTCTCTCACTCACTTACTCACTCACACTCTCTCTCACACTCACTCACTCAGTCACTCTCTCTCTCAATAGAAAAAAAAAAAATAAATAAATTGTCTTCCTTCCCAGTCGCTCTTTCATCTTCGCCTTTTCCTCAACTCTGTAAAAATGCGATGATTTACTTTGATCAACAATTTTCAGCCTCTCTTCCCTTCCCTTGGTCCCCCCTTCCGGAATCCCATTTTCTTTCTTCTATACCTCCCTCTCTCTTTGGCTTGTATCCATTCGGCCCCATTCAGCCTACTGTTTTAAGACGTTTACCCCCATCCAGGTGTCAATATTTTCCTGGCGAGCGGTAGCGAGCCAGCATATATATATAGGCCTACCTTTTTTTACACCAAGCTAAATTTGTACATTTTTCGATAGAAAAATGTCTCCGGCGAAGCCGGATTTCTCCATAAAATGCTGGCTCGCCAGGAAGAAATCGACACCTGGATGGCGATAAACGTCTTAAAACAGTAGGTTGAATGGAGCCGAATGGATACAAGCCAGAGAAAGAGAGAAAAGGAGAGAAAAAAGGGCAGGTGGGCCCCCTGAACTCTGTAAAAATTCGATTATTTACTTGGATCAACAATTTTCAGCCTCTCTTCCCTTCCTTTTGGTCCCCCTTCATAATCCCATTTTCTTTCTTATCTACCATCCTTTGTTTCTTGAGGGGGGTCACTTGCCTTTTTCTTTCCTTTTAAATTTCTCTATTTCCCTGGCTTGTATCCATTCGGCATGTCTTTTTTTTTTTTTTTAGTTTCAATCCATTACCTCGAGTAGCAGCAGTGTCGTTAATCATGAACAGTGCATTGATATACAGTATACTCTGTCAAATCCTGAGAGAGAGAGAGAGAGAGAGAGAGAGAGAGAGAGAGAGAGAGAGAGAGAGAGAGTACTGAGCCTCTCGTTAAGGCCGGAAACCCCACTTTTTCACCGGATATATAGGCCTATGGACCTCTTAGGGGGTCGGTGATGGATTTTTCACGCCCTAGTTGGTCTTCGCCACAATGAGGGAAAACTGTACTAAAAATCCAGATGGCGCTGGGGGTCTTATTCAAATGACTATCGTGTGTGATGCACCATTGAGGTGTTTGAGGGCTTTCGTGATATAAGAGGTTTAATACAGTTCTCAACTATCTATGACACATAGTTGTGTAGTATATTTTTACTAGATTCATAATATGATGGTTATATACTCGTTAATGCAGTGAATATATAATAATTAACATAATTTGATACATAAATATCAGCTTATTGAACAAGAAATTTAGTTTCATCTAATGTGGTGTGATAGGCTGGGCGAAATTTTAATACTCATTGAAGTATTGTATTTACTTCCTTTTTAGTTACTAACAAATACGTGTTTCAGTAGAAATTGGCTGAACATACGGTATTATATTCTGTAGCTGTAGAATTTGGCAGGTTGAATGTCTGCGCCTGCGCACTATAGTTTCTTTCCTACAAAACTAGCTATCGTGCGCTTTTAAGTTACCAATTTATAATCCACTATCAAATCGGGCAGCTAAATATGTTACCGGCTATATTTCTTATTAGACCAGTGACAGGAAATCAATCAATGTGAATCAGAATGTCATAGAACACAGAGGCAGCAAATTACATACGTGGAGATGCAGGAAATTCGAAAAAGAGGATGACAACAAAATTTACAACACTGCCTTTTCCACGGGCGACTGTTTAGGTCGTCAGCTGACCGCGGCTGGATATACGTACGCAGTGTTGCCAAGGTCTTCTTTTGTTCGCACCATTGGGCTAGTTAGGATTCGTTCATAAGCGTAGATTTGAGTTTCCATTTCAAACGATATTATATTCTTGATTTACAGTGTGATGGGGTGGATAGCCTCTGAAGTATTATCCTAACTAACTAACATTGAGGAAAGTGGAATTGGGCTGGTTCTATATACTATTAAAGTTGTAGAGGTGTCGAGTGTTGAGTAGCCTATAGCTAGGCTACATTTCATACAAACGTTCATCATGGCTTTCTGTTGGTTGTACTATACATGTATGGTAGCCTATGTGGTGGTGACTGTACTATACATGTATGGTAGCCTATGTGGTGGTGACTGTACTATACATGTATGGTAGCCTATGTGGTGGTGACTGTACTATACATGTATGGTAGCCTATGTGGTGGTGACTGTACTATACATGTATGGTAGCCTATGTGGTGGTGACTGTACTATACATGTATGGTAGCCTATGTGGTGGTGACTGTACTATACATGTATGGTAGCCTATGTGGTGGTGACTGTACTATACATGTATGGTAGCCTATGTGGTGGTGACTGTACTATACATGTATGGTAGCCTATGTGGTGGTGACTACTATACATGTATGGTAGCCTATGTGGTGGTGACTACTATACATGTATGGTAGCCTATGTGGTGGTGACTGTACTATACATGTATGGTAGCCTATGTGGTGGTGACTACTATACATGTATGGTAGCCTATGTGGTGGTGACTGTACTATACATGTATGGTAGCCTATGTGGTGGTGGTTGTACTATACATGTATGGTAGCCTATGTGGTGGTGACTGTACTATACATGTATGGTAGCCTATGTGGTGGTGGGTTGTACTATACATGTATGGTAGCCTATGTGGTGGTGACTGTACTATACATGTATGGTAGCCTATGTGGTGGTGACTGTACTATACATGTATGGTAGCCTATGTGGTGGTGGTGACTGTACTATACCTGTATGGTAGCCTATGTGGTGGTGACTCCTATACATGTATGGTAGCCTATGTGGTGGTGACTGTACTATACATGTATGGTAGCCTATGTGGTGGTGACTGTACTATACATGTATGGTAGCCTATGTGGTGGTGACTGTACTATACATGTATGGTAGCCTATGTGGTGGTGGCTGTACTATACATGTATGGTAGCCTATGTGGTGGTGACTGTACTATACATGTATGGTAGCCTATGTGGTGGTGACTGTACTATACATGTATGGTAGCCTATGTTGTGGTGACTGTACTATACATGTATGGTAGCCTATGTGGTGGTGACTGTACTATACATGTATGGTAGCCTATGTGGTGGTGACTGTACTATACATGTATGGTAGCCTATGTGGTGGTGACTGTACTATACATGTATGGTAGCCTATGTGGTGGTGACTGTACTATACATGTATGGTAGCCTATGTGGTGGTGACTGTACTATACATGTATGGTAGCCTATGTGGTGACTGTACTATACATGTATGGTAGCCTATGTGGTGGTGACTGTACTATACATGTATGGTAGCCTATGTGGTGGTGACTGTTACTATACATGTATGGTAGCCTATGTGGTGGTGACTGTACTATACATGTATGGTAGCCTATGTGGTGGTGACTGTACTATACATGTATGGTAGCCTATGTGGTGGTGACTGTACTATACATGTATGGTAGCCTATGTGGTGGTGACTGTACTATACATGTATGGTAGCCTATGTGGTGGTGACTGTACTATACATGTATGGTAGCCTATGTGGTGGTGACTGTACTATACATGTATGGTAGCCTATGTGGTGGTGACTGTACTATACATGTATGGTAGGCTATGTGGTGGTGACTGTACTATACATGTATGGTAGCCTATGTGGTGGGGACTGTACTATACATGTATGGTAGCCTATGTGGTGGTGACTGTACTATACATGTATGGTAGCCTATGTGGTGGTGACTGTACTATACATGTATGGTAGCCTATGTGGTGGTGACTGTACTATACATGTATGGTAGCCTATGTGGTGGTGACTGTACTATACATGTATGGTAGCCTATGTGGTGGTGACTGTACTATACATGTATGGTAGCCTATGTGGTGGTGACTGTACTATACATGTATGGTAGCCTATGTGGTGGTGACTGTACTATACATGTATGGTAGCCTATGTGGTGGTGACTGTACTATACATGTATGGTAGCCTATGTGGTGGTGACTGTACTATACATGTATGGTAGCCTATGTGGTGGTGACTGTACTATACATGTATGGTAGCCTATGTGGTGGTGACTGTACTATACATGTATGGTAGCCTATGTGGTGGTGACTGTACTCTACATGTATGGTAGCCTATGTGGTGGTGACTGTACTATACATGTATGGTAGACTAAGGGGTGGTGACTGTACTATACATGATTGGTAAGGTGGTTGTGACTGTACTATAATGTATACCCTATGTGGTCAGGTTACTGTACGATAGTCGTGTATGGAAGCCTATGTGGTGGTGACTGTCCAAATGAAGTGTAACATATGTGGTGGGAAGTGTACTATACATGTATGGTAGCCAATGAGGTGGTGACTGTTATATACGTGTATGGAGTTTATTGGTGATGACTATCTATACGACTATTTTACACTATGTGGTGACTGAATAGTGCATTATTGGGGTTGTTTTCCAGGGGGGATTGGGACATTGATGCAGATTTGATGAGTGCATGATTGTGATAATAATGTATGTGGTACTGTATTTCATTAATATTTAAATGATGTGACACGTAGGCCACTACTCACACAGTAGGCTATATGGGACTAGGCCTTGTGATATTTGAGGAACTCATAGTATCATGCATGCATGGCTGTTAAAGATAAACATATCAGAAAATGTGTGTGATAGGATTAAAATAGCTGAAATTGTCTGTTGTGCGGTATTCGGTGATTGGGCTACGTTTGGGCGAGTTTGGAGATGTGATGTGCGCTGGCAACCTTGGAATACACACACACACACGCACGACACAATCTATAACTGAAAATGTTACCTTCATTAAGGCTATAATCCACATTATATTAAGATTTCCATCTGTGAGAAACAAATATCTACCACCATTACTGCTAATGTGCACATAGATGCACAATTAATGTCAAATTTAACAAAGTAAGTAAGTGGGGAAGAGATGTTTACTGTCCGAGAAGTTTCGTATAATGACTATTATGGGTAGCGAACACTGGCATCAATTTATTATGCGCTTGCCAGATCTGAAACTAGTTTATAATTGTATAATCTAATATCCAGTAAAGTGGCTAATGACGATTATTTTATAAGTTCATCTCGAGTTTTTATACATATTATAATTTTTAGGACATGGATACCTATCTAATGAAATATTAACAGGACTACTTTTAGGGCGATTACCACGTGTTTGTGTAGGCGTAATAGAATCGTGTTTATTTATCATAAATACTTTGTATATTGGACAATGTAATGAATAGAATTTGAGAGTAATATATCTGTAACCTTCATGACTATAGAAATCGAGTGATACTTTGATGACTGCGATTTAAAAAATTCAATTCACTCGATGGCAACAAATTTAGATCGGTGCGAACCAAAGGCGGGAAAAATAGCAGACGAATTTTATATTTCCCCCATTGGGGGTTTTCTGTTCAATCTTCAGTAGCCTTGTTATATTATGTGTTGTTTGTCTCTATATTATCATTGTCTGTCCAGTGTTTTTTTAAGGGGGCCCACCTCGCTTTTCTGTTTTCTCTTTCTCTCCCTCTCTCTTTGGCTTGTATCCATCCTGTGACCCCCCCCCCCCCCCTTAAGAAACAAATGAAGGTAGAGCAGAAAGAAAATGGGATTCTGGAAGGGGGGACCAAGGGAAGGGAAGAAAGGCTGAACATTGTTGATCAAAGTAAATCATTGCATTTTTGTTTTCTCTTTCTCTCCCTCTCTCTTTGGCTTGTATCCATTCGGCCCCATTCAGCCAACTGTTTTAAGACGTTTATCCCATCCAGGCGTCGATTTCTTCCTGGCGAGCGATAGCGAGCCAGCATTGTATGGAGAAATCCGGCTTCGCCGGAGAAAGTTTTCTATCGAAAAATGTACAAATTTAGCTTGCTGTCAAAACAAAAATATATATATGCTGGCTCGCTACCGTTCGCCAGGATAATATTGATACCTGGATGGGGGTAAACGTCTTAAAACAGTAGGCTGAATGAGGCCGAATGGATACAAGCCAAAGAGAGAGGGAGAGAAAGAGAAAAAAGGTAGAGAAGAAAGAAAATGGGATTCCGGAAGGGGGGACGAAAGGGAAGGGAAGAGGGGCTGAAAATTGTTGATCAAAGTAAATAATCACATTTTTACAGAGTTAAGGAAAAGGCCAAGATGAAAGAGCGACTGGGAAGGACGATTTTTGTTTTCTTGAGAGAGAGAGAGAGAGAGAGAAAGAGAGAAATAGATAGATAGATAGGTATATATATATATATATATATATATATATATATATATATATATATATTTTTATAATCTCTCAGTGGGGTTCGAACCGCCGACCGTCAGGACGATACAAATCAATTTCGGCCCGAGTTGCGTCGGGACATTCAGAAATCCTCGTATGGTATTGTGGAATATGGATCCTACGACTTGGTATGAATTGAAATATATTCGCCTAGTGGGTTTCCCTTCTCCCTAACATAAATAGGATAGAGGGTTGAGTGTCTTTTAGACTGCCGTGGTGTAGTTGATTAAAGCGTCGGCTATCGTCCTGACGGTCGGCGGTTCGAACCCCACTGAGAGATTAGAAACATTTAGTGGCTTACGTGTATTTGTGATTATATACTCAATATATATATATATATATATATATATATATATATAGAGAGAGAGAGAGAGAGAGTGAGTGAGTGAGTGTTAGAGAGAGAGAGAGACGTATAGTAAAAAGCTTGTGAGTAATTACAAAAAGTAGGTCCAGAAGTTACCAATGAAAGGAATAGGTAGCAAGAAGGGAGGATAGTTCGGAAGATTGCAAGGGGTAAGGTGGGGGGAGGGGAGTAAGGGGGGGGGTAAGGGATATTGAAGGGGGGGGGGGGTAAGGGATATTGAAGGGGGGGGGGTAATTTCATCCACTTCACAGGTGATTTGGTTTAGTCACTTCGCCGACAATCACTTTCCCCTCTAACATAGCACTTCACTTACAATTACTATGTTAGTAGTTTCTTCTACACAATTTTGTTATGGAAAAAAACGTATTTGCAATATCTTGTCATAATTTCTTTAAATCCTTCTAAATTTCGTATATGTGTGATGGAAAACACAGATCATGACGTGTTTTTCACTGCTGGGTAATAACATAGGATATTTGAGTCATGAATATGACCAATATATTGCCATGAATCAAATTAATTGAAAAAAAGAGAAAAAAAAAATTATATATATATATACTGTATATATATATATATATATATATATATATATATATATATATATATATATATAAGTAAACAAAACAAAAACTGATAATTATTTGCTGCTGTGAGCATTACCCCAAAACCAGTATTTTGATTGGTACTACCCGATGAAGTATCCCTTTGTTTACACTATAACCATGTGAATATATGGTATGCTTCTCCTTCTAGGCATTACAGAAGTCAAGTACATTCAAATTAATAATAATATGAATAACGGCAAAGAGGTACTGGTATAAACTGCGCAGAAAATATAAAGATATATGAAGTATATAAATACAGGTTAAGGGGAGATTTCCGCTTGAGGGATTTTTTTCTTGACCCCCTTTCTCCCTCATGTTTAGCCCCATTGCTTTTGATATTATAAAACGTTTGCCCCATTAGTTTAGCGATTTTAAGAACTTTCACCCCATATTAAGACCTTTCGTGCCATTTAGGTGTCAATTTTATCCTGGCGAGCGATAGCGAGCCTGTAATCTAAGAGGAATCGGCCTTCGGCCGGGACATTTTTCTACCGAAAAATGTACACATTTATCTTGAAAGGGACTCAAGGGCGTGTAATTTTAAGCTTGATGGAGGTCTAGGGAACAAACTAAATACCTCCCCTTAAAGGTGATAGCAATGTATATAATAAACTGTGTAAAAGTGTACTTCAAATTATGCCTCCCGAAAATATCTGGGCCTGCTGGGGTTTCGAACTCAGTACGGTAAACTTACCAGACACTCGCACTACCACTGTACCTACGCTCGGACGTACAAGGAAACAACCTAACCCTTTCACGTTCATATGACGCAGAGGTTGCCAGACTAGCAATAATAAATAGAGTTCTCTCACTCTTATAAATACCTCTCCAAAATTAGTTTTCTGCCCACAGCTAACTCAAAGACAACTGCAGAGGTTGAAGTAACTAAACTAAAGGTGTCTAAATACCCCTGATGGTAACAAAGGCTTTAAAGTATCCCCAATAGGCTCAACACAGCTAACTCAAAGACAACTGCAGAGGTTGAAGTAACTAAACTAAAGGTTTCTAAATACCCCTGATGGTAACAAAGGCTTTAAAGTATCCCCAATAGGCTCAACACAGCTAACTCAAAGACAACTGCAGAGGTTGAAGTAACTAAACTAAAGGTTCTAAATACCCCTGATGGTAACAAAGGCTTTAAAGTATCCCCAATAGGCTCAACACAGCTAACTCAAAGACAACTGCAGAGGTTGTAACTAAACTAAAGGTTTCTAAATACCCCTGATGGTAACAAAGGCTTTAAAGTATCCCCAATAGGCTCAACACAGCTAACTCAAAGACAACTGCAGAGGTTGAAGTAACTAAACTAAAGGTTTCTAAATACCCCTGATGGTAACAAAGGCTTTAAAGTATCCCCAATAGGCTTAAAATCGCGTCATATGTCGGAGAGGGTTAAGCTAATTGAAGAACCGGGTGATATAGTCTATTCGCTGTAAATAGGCGAGAAATCATGACCTCTAACCTCTGTAACTCAAACACGACTAAAGTACTCGAGCTAATATTTCTACCATTTGGGAAGAGTCAGTCAAGGAATAGATGTGGAAATTTACAGACAATTTGCTCTAGCCCTTTTTGAGTTACAGAGGATAGAGGTCAAGATTTCTCGCCTACTTACAGCGAATAGACTAGCCTATAGTTTCGTGGTTTAAGGGGAGATTTCCACTTGAGTTATTTTTTTCTTTACCCCTTTCTCCCTCATGTTTAGGCCCATTGCTTTTGAGATTTTAAGACGTTTGCCCCATTAGTTTGTCGATTTTAAGAAGTTTCAACCCATTTATGTCACTTTTAAGACCTTTCGTCCCATTTAGGTGTCGATTTTTTTCCTGGCGAGCGATAGCGAGCCTGTAATTTAAGAGGAACCTGCCTTCGGCCGGGACATTTTTCTACCGAAAAATTTACAAATTTATCTTGAAAGGGGGTCAGGGGGTGTAATTTTAAGATTGATGGAAGTCTAGAAAACACACTAAAAACCTCCCCTTAACACGTGATGAGTTTGTTTTCGGGTAGGCTACCGACTAATAAAGGTAAACAAGATATATGTTGATACAGTATGTAAAACGATATTAAAAAAAAAAAAACAACAACCCGGAAAGAAAATGAAAATATAAGACAAACCACATACAATATATGATATATAACAACATACAGTATATATATATATATATATATATATATATATATATATATATATATATATATATATATATATATAACAATAATAATAACAAGGCTACTGAAGATGGAAGAGAGAAACCCCCCTCCCCCCCCCAATTGTGGCAAAGACCAACTATAGGGAGTGAGAGGAGAGCCATTACCGACCCCGCCCCGCCCCCCCCCCCCCCCCCCCCCCCCCCCCCCCCCCCCAAGAGGTCCATATAGGCCTATATATCCGGTGATAAATTGGGGTATCCGGCCTTAAGGGGGGGTCACCGTTTTTTTTTTTTATCTTTCTCTCCCTCTCTCTTTGGCTTGTATCCATTCGGCCCCATTCAGCCAACTGTTTAGCCAAGAAGTTTATCCCCATCCAGGTGTTGATTTATTCCTGGCGAGCGATACCGAGCCAGCATTGTATGGAGAAATCCGGCTTCGCCGGAGAATTTTTTCTATCGAAAAATTACAAATTTAGCTTGCTGTAAAAACAATATATATATATATATATATATATGTTGGCTCGCTACCGCTCGCCAGGAAAGTATTGAAACCTGGATGGGGGTAAACGTCTTAACACAGTAGGGTGAATGGGGCCGAATGGATACAAGCTAAAGAGAGAGGGAGAGACAGAAAACAAAGTGGGGTTTCCGGCCTTGACGAGAGGCTCAGTACTCACTCTCTCTCTCCCTCACACACATACTCTCTCACACACACACACCCTTCTCTCTCTCTCACTCTCCCTCTCTCTCACACACACACACACTCTCTCAATCTCACTCTCTCTCTCCCTCTCACACACACAAACACCCTTCTCTCTCTCACTCTCCCTCTCACACACACACATACACTCTCTCTCTCTCTCACACACACACACACACACACACACTCTCTCAATCTCACTCTCTCTCTCCCTCTCACACACACACACCCTATGGAACTATGCCTGATCAGTGGAAGCTAGCCAACGTAACACCGATATTCAAAAAAGGCAGCAAATCCCTACCCAGTAACTATCGTCCAATTAGCTTAACCTCAGTTGTATGTAAAATGCTAGAAACGGTCATACGAGACAGACTCGTAAATCACTTAGAGGAAAATAACATACTTAAAGATACTCAACACGGCTTTCGTAAAAAACGTTCCTGTTTAACAAACCTCTTAGACTTCTTCCACGATATCCTCAACCTCTACGATGAGAGTAAAGCTGTAGATATTATATACCTTGATTTTCAAAAGGCCTTTGACAAAGTTACCCACAAACGTTTACTGCTAAAACTAAAAGCGCATGGAATACAAGACGGTGTGTTGAAATGGATAGAAAATTGGCTCAGCGACAGAAGCAAAGAGTAGTCATAAACGGTAAGGCATCTAAATGGACCAATGTCGTAGCGGGGTACCCCAGGGATCGGTACTAGGACCAATTCTCTTTCTAATTTACATCAACGACATAGATGAGGGCCTCACCTGTACAATCTCAAAATTTGCTGACGATACAAAATTGCAAATAGCATACTCTCAAAGAACAAGTTGACGATATGCAACACAATCTAGATAAATTGTCATGTTGGGCCCAAATTTGGCAATGAGTTTCAATGCGGATAAATGTAAAGTACTACATATCGGATACCTAAATGAGAAAGCAAACTATTCGATGAATGGCACTCAGCTTAAGAATGTAAACAGAGAAACCGATCTGGGAGTAACAATATCGAGTAACCTAAAACCGAGTCAACAATGTTCAGAAGTTGTTAAGAAGGCAAACAAAATAATTGGCTTTATAGGCAGGTCATTTGAGCATAAATCCAAAGAAGTTATCCTAACCCTTTACAATTCCTTAGTCCGCCCTCTTCTGGAATACTGCGTTCAATCCTGGTGCCCTTATTACCAAAAGATATAAACAACTAGAACGAGTTTCAACGTAGAGTTACCAAAATGATACCTAGCCTAAAGAACAAACCATACGAAGAGCGTCTTAGAGAATTAAATCTATTTCCTTTAACCCAGCGCAGATTAAGAGGTGACTTAATTCAAGTGTTCAAAATCATCAAAGGCATCGACAATATGAACTGTATTAAGTACTTCACTATCGACCAATCTGAGTACACACGGGGAAACGGTTGCAAAATTATTGGTAAATCTTTTAACTCACACGAATCTAAGAATTTCTTCTTCAATCGAGTTGTCAACTTGTGGAATGGGCTTCCCCGAAACGTTATAGACTGCATCACCGTTGATTCATTTAAACTCCGCCTAGACAAAGAGCTCGCTTCCAAACCCGCGACTGACTGCGTTTTGTAAATGAATAACTTTATTTTA